>JAHZMW010003247.1:0-14195 GCA_027743745.1 Alloscopus bannaensis
ATAAAATGTAAAAATAAAACAAAATGTCGGACCGGAAATATTTTTAATGAGAAATCTCTATAAAAATCTCACTCATCATTGTTATTGGTTTTTATAACCTTAAGTTTCTGGACATTTTAAAAGCGACTCATCTAAAGGTGTTAAAGAACCGTTTGTTTTGTATTTCTAAAAACGTCTTGACATTCTACTGCCAATTCCAAGGTACACACACACACAAAATCCTTTCTCATTTATGTCCCAACCAAAGCCCTTGTTATAAACTCCTGTCAAATTAAACTCAGCTTGTCTTTAGTACCTCCTAACAATGTTCTTATCCTCTCGCTCTTTATTTTTGAACACACAATCATTGAGAATCAAAGAAAACTAGCTTTCTCTCTCCCTATTTATGTATCTCTGAAGCCGCATAAATTCCGACAAGTATTTTCGCGGTCGTGGCATTTTAGTTGGATCATGCCATACGTGGCAGTAGAAGCTGACCAAAACAAAGTTAGCAGCAAATTGTGTGCAGTTTGTCGTTGAACATCCTGAACCCAAACACAAGAGTCCGGTTTTCCAACGTAATAAAATACAATGGTGTTTTCGCCGCATGTAACTACAAGTTTATGTCCAGTTGTCTTGTGTCTCTTGCTAGTTCCCTGTCATAAAGTTTGTGATACCGCGTGTTTCTCTAGTTTTACACTTGACTATCAACTAACCCAAGTCAGAGTCGCAGTCAGCTAACCAAAACATTTACAATAAACTAGGGGAAAGGGATGGAGGAGACATGCAACCAAGAAAAAAGAGAACTGGTGCCTCACGCTTGTCCTGCTTTCTCCGCTACTTTTCTGGAGAGGATGACAACTCACAGTGACCACTCCGTTTCGTGTACGCACTCATTACTCTACCAAACCATGGGATTCTGTCTCGGTGAAAATCCCATTTTTACTTTTACTTTCCCCAACTTTACCACACTCTGGAACAGGCCAATGACCTATTGTATGTATTCCCACGCTTATCTTTAGAAACTCAGTTTGCTTTCATGGAGTCTAGAGGCAAAACTCAGTCATTCACTATTGCCCCAAAAAGAAACAACTAGAAATATAGCCTTGTATTTTTCACATAAAGCTGCCATGAACTAAGAAACTTTCTCCAGAGCACGCACATGCTACATATATTGTGTTCGCGTATTCTTTATTGTATTGTAATACTACTATACTACTTGAAGTTGAAATATCTACCTTTCATACATATTGCATAGAGTTCAAATATCTAAACGAAAATGTGCACACTTATTTGAATGATTGTAGGGCAAGTTTCGAGATTATTCTGCTTTTCTCTCACACATCAATTATCCTAGTGGCGCGTGTGCTACAAAGAGGAATGACGACTGTCGTGTTGACTATTTTTCAGGTTTCTTTATTTACTTTTCAAGTGGATTATCTTACGTGGTTTCAAAAAAATAAGAACGCCTCTTACAACTGACTTTTAGTTTAGAGACTTTCTCCGCAACGATTGGATTCCTTTAAAGATAGTTCAAGTTACATTTACATGCAAAATCGAAAAGAACCTCGAGGTTCATATTACGCACATAAATTGTGAGGAACTCGTTTGCAAAAAAATGTAACAAGAAGCCAGTGTGTGGATAAAATCTGCATTGGAAACTATGTATAGTCGCAAACAAGATCAGACAAGCCGTCCGGAATATATCAAAGTCATGTATATGTACAACGGTTAGTTTCGTGTGTATAATGGCTACATAGCTTTTTCTAACGTACTTCACCTATTTTACTTACACACACTTCGCTTCGGTTTAAAAATAGACGGAAATGTGAGCGAGGTACACTTCTCCAGGATCCAGTGGAGAAATTGTTATCTCTCTGGAATATGTTAGACTTTACCTACACACCGAACCTTGTTCAAAGCCCATTCACTCTTACCACGCCATTACTACAAGCCACCTTTGAAAAAACGAGTAGATAACCGGTCATCCTCGTGTGTGTCTTGTTATAAAGGGAGATAAAAGATCACGGAGAAAATCGTGAGCTTGTACGCGTTGCAGCTAGCTTTCCATCCTGTACGTGAAATACTTCGTTAAAAACTGATTGTAAAAATGTAAAACGAAAGCGATGTAGAAAAATAGCTTAAAAATTCCGAGCGAATTCAGAGAGGATAGCATCGCGCACAAACCAGCGATTTTTATCGAGTGAAGAGCATCTCTCCTGCTAAAGGAGGACAAAGAAATATTTGGAAAAAGAAGTAATAAAACAAGTCAAAAAATAAGCTACTGGCCATATAGTCCACTACTCGGACACTACATTATTAGACAATTCTCCGTAAGCAAAAAGGCATCATCATCCCATTTTGCACAAACAGCTCACCCTCTTCTCTAATGGATTTATACGAAGGGTTTTTATTTCTGTAAAAAATGGTCCAGAGAAAAATGTATGAGTAGCACATGGCCACTCGAAACTGGACATTAGCTTTTAATGACGCAGTGTGAGACCTACAAGAGAACGAGATGAACACCAGCGGCACACAAAAAAATACCAGTATGTATGTGTTGGAGAAAAACTTCGCGTTTTTTTCCTGAAGCTTCAGCCCGAGTTTTTTGTGCTTTAGAAATTATTGAAAAGAGAAGAATAGAACGGGGTCATACGACTGGTGAGTATTCACTATCCAACCATGATCATGAGAGATGTACGTATGTGATGGTATCGCACAAGGAAAACTGGTCTACGGAGGAAAACCATCGTGTGTGACCATTTTCCTAGTAATAACCTCCCACGAAAAGGAAAACCGTATCAAAACGAGAGGTGTCCAGTCTCCTGCTTTCTCCCTTAAAACGGTAGGGTACACAGTGAAAGGACATGAAAGGACAATTTTCTCTCTCTCATCTCCCTGTGTGACAAATACCCAGTTGATGTCAGACGAATCCATTCTGCTTTCTTTGGTGGATGAAGTGCTTGAGCTCCCGTATGAATTGTTATCTCTCTGCCCTGTTTTAGTTTTGATAGATGCTCCGATTGTGAGCTGCAAAAGTTTAACTTCGTTTCGCCATGTGGGAGAAAGTGCACTTTTGAAAGGCCTTCGTACACAGTCGCATTTAACAGGTTCTCACCGGAATCCTAAAATTCACCGTACTTAAATATATCAACCACACAACGGCACATTTTGCAGACATAAAATTCGAGAGAGAAAAACCAGTCAACTGCAAGTGAAAGCTATGGTCCTAGTGTAATTACCTACTTCCTCTTTTGTCCTTCGTATCTACAATTTTTTAGAAAAGCTGGCCGCATTTCTTCTTTTTGTGATCCTCAGCAATTTACGAGGAGCCACCATCTATATTAGGAAACAAGGAGAGTGGGCTCGTCTCTTTTTCATTTACTCTAATAATAACCGTCAACATTCCGAGGGCTTTTCATTGTCACATTTCATTAAGTTTCGGAGATAAAAAAAATACTTTCACCGTACACTTTTGTACTCTAGTATTTCTATACAAGTTCTCCACCGAACGAATCGGGGAGGTTGAAGGCGACTTGCCAAAGTGAAAGTCAGTACGTGCAAGGGCAGCGGGGCTTTGAACAAGGAAATTCCATGCTTGATATAATATTCCATTGACCTTTTCCTCCTTTATACGTGCGTTGTAGAGAGATGCGTAAAAGTTCTTTGGTGAGCGCACACACACGCTTTCTCTCCACAAAGTATTTTTACAGCCCATTCAGCCACGTAAAGGGTTTGCTAATCATAATGATGATGATACCATGTGTATGAAGAATACGGAGAGAAAACGGTATAAGTGTGCAAGAGATATAGGCCTTTCGTGATTTGCTCGGTTGTGATTAAGCCCTTAAACGATTTCAACATCATTTCCTGCCAAGTGAATGGAATTGAGTGGAGCGGAGAGAGAAAGCCGAAAACAAAAGAAGATTGCGTAGAATAGATGAGCTTTTCTCTCCATATTCGTGTAGTAGACCCTTGGAAAGCTCACTCAGGTATGAATGCGTAAACAAAATACAAAAGAAACAGTTAAATGCATATACCGTGGTGGTAATCCTACACGGGAAAGTGAGCGCTCGTTTTCTTTCCCAAAGTATTCATGGATATGAACATCTCCATCTCCACTTTGACGCTATCAGCGGCAGAGCAGGCAGCCAAAATTGGGAAAGAGAAAGCAGATTTTTTTCTCCGCTTCTATTCGCCTCTTTTGCATGTGTTTTATCCTATCATAACCCTTTTCAAGAGAGCATATATAACTCGTCGTTTCTTTTTATTCATACATGAACGGAGTCTCGTTCCTGAACGAGGGAATGCCTTTCTCAATTTTCATGGAGTGAGTGAGTATGAAAATTCGACTTGAAAGTGTATTTTATCTTTCGTGAGATTGCATAAAGGCTCAAGTGTTGAGCGAGCTCTCTTAGTTAAGCGTAACGCTGTTGTTCAAGTGAGTGGCGTGTTAGGAGATAATATTAAGAAATAAACACATTTTCACAACTTCATTCTCCTCGTGTTGTGGCGTACTCACTGTCTGTGGTTGGGGAGATAGGCGATACTACAAAAGCCTGATGGATGAACATATAGCGTGGAGGAGCGGGGCTTTAGTAGATGTGTAAAAGTGGATGAATATGCATGGTTTTATAGAAAATGAATACCTATCAAATGTAACATGATTGCGGATTGCACTTCTCGTTCTGATACAATACCTTTGCACAACTTCCCCCGCTTTATGGCTCACATAGGAATTGTCTTTTATTATTATGAGCTCCGAGTCGGAAACACAGATGCTTTTCTGTGACCATTTTAGTAGCACATTCCTTCCTAAAATGCGGGGGAAGGTGACATTGTCACTTTCTCCATATCCTGTAAAAGCGTATGTGAAGCTGGTAAACAAAGTTTTTAAGTAGGAGCTAATAGGTTTTTTCCTGCTTAGCAGTACACATTTGCCCATATTCATAATGCAGTGAGCCCACACCAACACCATAATGACTTTCATAATGCGCGAACTTTATTTGTTTGCGAAGTGAAGTTGCGAATTAAGCACACTTTAAGGGCATCATTCTCCCTTTTATAATTCCCCTTTGCCATCATACTCGACCACTAAACCGTGTTAAAATTGGGGTTTTGAGTAAAAATCCAGTGCGGAAAGAAGGGATAAAAATGCCATTTCTTCTCTTTTTTCAAAATAACAAATCGAAGTCGTATTTCCCATAATTCCTTTCAACGGAATGATCCTCCGGATGAGAGTCATCATTGGTTTCTATTTTATGATCAGAAAAAAACTCAATTGTTCCCATTGAATCCGGGAATCTTTCTCTTTTCTTCGCAATGTTTAGGGAATGGCTAATTGTGGATTTAGATGACATATGGTAGCCACCCACAGGATGAATTATTTCCGGAGGGAGGATTTTTTCTTTCTGCCAACAAAACTACGGAGGTAAGTACACAATTCATCCTTTTTTCTTCGTTCTCCTTCATCGTTTCATTCCCATTTATTCCCCCTATTCTCTTTCCCTTCGATACAAAACCTTTGCCTTGTCACAATCTCAAAGAATGCACACACGATATCAATGCAAACTTCCGCTCGTGCTTTCTCCGCTCCTGATTTTTTTTCCTAGTATAAGACTACTACCAGGTTTTTTGTGGGAAGCAGGTGACCCCCCAGAAAACATCCTTTCTCATGTATTATAGTACTAAGCCCACTTCCCGAAGCTCAAGGAGAGAAGCTTTTAAACATTTTTTCGAGATGCGAGATACCGTACGCCTGTGAAAGGCAGTTTTACGAGCTGAAGCCAGTAATTCAGTTCAGTTGAAATGATAAATAGCTACATTGGGAACTATCCGCACCGTGTGCACTTGAGATATTACAACCGTACATTTAGTTCGTGAAGAAAGACACCAAATTTTACTAGATACACGAAAAAGAGCGTGGGCTACAGAAATTGGGAGGACTCACACACGCTAAGCGGTACTTTACATTCCTCAGCTCACAGAAGGAGAACGCTCAACTTTTTCCCTTCATCTTTTCCTAAAAAACTCGAAATTAAAAGACGCCCACTTAATGTAAGAACACAGAAGGCTCCAGCGTTCAGAACACTTGCCTGTTTTTTTTGTACCTTATGGTTAATATGCACGCATTTGCTAGGCTAACTACTATGTAGAAGCATCCCACAAAAAATATTTGTAATGACTATAATGACTCTGTTTCCAGGATGTGACTCATGTGTACCAAGAACGTGCTTTGCAACTTGGATGAATAAAGAGGCTTAATGGTTGGTTGCGGCTCTTATGTTCGTGGAAAACCCTTGTTCTCCTTTGTGGTTCTCAAACGAGCAAGGCACCACTTTTCCTCCTTTTTCAGACAAAGCAGAGGGCACAAGCGACATGCTATTACCTGAGTGTTGTGGAAAACTGAAACGCTTTGTAGAAAAGCACGCTGACAATCCCCGAAGTACGCATTGTGTGTGAGCGTGTCAAACTGTCAACAAGAGAGGCTTGTTCATGATTGAAATGTAAGTGAAACCTTAGATCTTGCTGTGTGTGCAACCTCATGCATGAAATTACCAAGTGATCAATCTTCCTCGAGTATTGATTTTAGAGTATCTGTTCAGGGAGGAGATTCCCCAAATCGTAATGCGGAAACAAACCGGAGAAAAAAAAGTGTTTCTACTGATGAATTCCTTTGGGCACGATTGCCTTTCTATTGCGTACAAATACAAGGCGGATCCTCGTTCTCAAAACCAAGTTGAGACTCAGCATAAAACCAATCTCTTTACACCACATTTACAAATCATTTGGAATAGAAATTATCATTCGTTACCCAAGAATCCGAAGAATTCCAAAAAGAAAAAGGGATTCGGAGGTCGCCGAACAAAAATCCAGTTTGTTTCTCTGCTAATGGAAAAATTCGAAGTGCGCACTAATTGACATCAATTTTGAACGATTACAAACGAATTCCGGTCAAAGTAATTTCTGAAAATTTTTGTGTGCAAAACTAGAGAAATACCTATGGTTTTAACGTGGATTGCTTTTCGAATAATGATGCATTTTTGCCTAGTATACTCATATAAAAAGTTCTGAAACATCACATTCTGATAGATATAATGTCAGATAAATACTGCTCTGAAAATCTGTTCACGTGCCTGAGTGAGTTGACCGCAGTCCTGCCCGACAAGTGTGGTTTTTATGACAGACTGGTCAAACAAAGTCGAATGAATTGTTGGAATCTTTGCGTACTTTTGTGCGAGATGATCAGTCAACAAAAATCGCGACGCAGCATTAGCTTTTGGGCAGTGTGAGTAGGCAGAAAACGAACAACTCATATCAACAAAATCTCAACAATTTTGTATTCCATCATCGTGAGTACATGTTTCAAAGTTTTAGACGGTTCAAGCGTCACTTTCATAAAGTCAAAAGTTGCGATACAGCCTAAAGTAATGTGGAAATCTGTTTCATTATACACACACGACATATAAATGTAAATACTTAATGTGAAAGCAGGAGCAACTTTCCCACGACATCAACATAACCTTAAAGTTCTCTGAAATCCTCATATTTAGACCACATCAGTATTTGTAATGTTCAAATAAATAGGCAACCAACTGTGTGGTTGAGGCTTCAACGCAAACACGGAAATCTCACCACTTTTCGACTTCATGCGTCCTAACCCACCTCACAAACAGACGAGAAGTAGTATATACGAAAATTAGAGCGAAAACTTTTATCGTGTCTCGCTTTCGGGGAACAATCCGAAATGTATAAATGGAGCGATGGAAAATGAGGACGAAAGTTGCTCATAAAATTCATCATGCTTGTATTCACAATGAGATTTCAACATGGGAGGAAGTGACACAATATTAGTTTGTTAAGCAAACGGCAAACAGCAAAATTCCCTATCTAATTATGAGTTCGCCTTTTCCGCTCCCAACCGGAACTTGCTTCGCATATATGAGCCCTCTTTAACTTTTAAAGTTGACTGTGAACCGCTGCTTACTATTCTGTCAGAAATCTTTCCAGGAAATTTGATAAACTTATCCAAACTTCCTCTGAATGTGACCAATTATGCATTAAGGACTACTAAACTGCTAATATGAAGCGGTGCGCAAATTCGGAGTAGGTAAAATGTGTGGAAAATTCATGCCATGATTTAAGCGCTGTTTGTGATGACTTTAGACATTTCGAAAACTCATTGGGAGCGAATTCAATTTTATTGAGCAATTTAGTCCTCATAGTCATATCCGATTGAGCAACTTCCTCCCGAAGCTACTTTCCAAACGAAGTGGTTCTTACGAAACTCTCGGCGGGGATATTTTCATCCTGCTGCTTCGTGTGGTCTCTACGCAAGTTTACAAACATTTTGGGAAACATGAGAGATTTCAGTCTCTGCGTGACTCTCACAGAATAAAACAAACTACACATTTCAGATGACAGCTAATTAATGAAGACGCGACGCTGCTTATTATTCGTATACACACTGTGGGCACATCTCCACTTATTAATGCTTTCACTCTGGAGAAACACATAAAATTGACACAACACTGACGTTACGAATCAGATGCGACGCATTCAAAAGAAGCAGAAATCACCATCTCATTTTCACTTTCAGTTTTCATTTTATTTCAGACGGATTCAATTCCGTTAATATAGTGCTCTGGGAACTGCACTGACAAGGTATGCTCTAGATGTGATACAAAAGTTGGCGTTCGTGGTCAGTGCTATTTGAGGTTTAGATTGTTCCGATATTTTACTCGGGGGTTTTAGGCAGATTTACATTCAGCAATTTAATCATCCAAATACTTAATCTCTGAATTATGTCAACGGAGGATATTGTTAAAAGCATCAATCGTTATTTTGAACCTCAACTCTTACTTCACTTGGAAAATCTCCCTAGTTTGTTTTTGTCGAACAAGGCGATAATTTAAAAACGTCCCTTGAAGATGAAAAGTCGATGAGCCACTGCCTCCGGTACAAATTTATTATGTAAATTAATGCCTGCTCTTTGTATTTATACACGCTTTGAATGTGTCATGAGAGCTCGTAGCATCATTCGTATCCTCAGACTGTCAACATAATAAATTATTGAAACAAGTCAAATGTCGCCCACACGTTTGTTGCATAAAAAGAGAAGCAGAAATACCAGCATTCAAAAACATGAATCTGTTTTACACGCTTACCAGTGCACAAAGCGTATTAAATGAGTCAATTAGAGCTGAAATTTTGTTTGACTCAACATCGTGTCCGGATTTTGGTTGAAATAAATTCAGCACAACCTGAACTTTCTTTGTGAATGATGTTAGAACAAACAAACTGGGGTACTTACAGCGTTGGCAAACTTCTTCCAGTCCACACTGCGTGCACTTGTTATGTGAGAAGGAACACAAACATCCACCAGGTTTTACGCAACATGCACACGTATACGACCTCCCACCGGGGCATTCACACCCTGTGGCGCTCATCGTCCATAAATCCGCTCGGTCTGCAAGAAAAACAATTTATATATAGCTTTTGAGGTAACTCTAAATGAATTTCGCCGGTAACACACGATGCTCATGAAGACAATGCGAATATCCGTCAATCACGTAATTACTAAATTATGAGCTCATTCCTTACATAATATTCCCGTACATACATACTCCTGTTGAGTCTGTTGTATGAATATAAAACGTATAACTGTTGCGTATGTTTGGAATGTCGGTTATAGAGAAAATACGTCATTTAAACACTTGGTAAAATCGAGACCTTATTATTTCTCTCTGCCTGCGTGACTTCACTGGAATGTGGGGCGTGATAAAATCTCGCATGATTTGTCTTGCGTAATCTATTGATCTCATAGTTGGTCAAAATCACGCTCCGTAGAAGAGGAAAGAAATGCTCTGACCATGAGTGACATGAAAGGGAAAGTGAGGAGAAAACCAAGAAGTACATGAAAAATAATATATAGCCCAAATACAATGTGCACGTGGTGAGTACCAATGTCACGTGATCAGTGGACATGGTGCTTTCTGGTGTCACGAGAGAAAAACGCTTCTGATGAAAGTACTGACTGATGACAGATGGTGATTGCAAGCAGACATTTTTCACTGCTCATAAGTGACGAGAGGTGCAAATTCTTACATTCTTGTGCTGATACTACATTCCGCTCTTTGTCTGATTTTGCAAGCTTAATATTCACCCTGTTCTTTCAAAGACGTGATGTAATGTTTGCCAAATTACGGGCACGGACATCTCCCGACTTATCTGCGTTTATTGTATAATCTCACTCAGCGTGTATAAGTATAGGTTCCATGCCAAAAAAAGTGCAAAAGACAATTGAAGGTCTTCTCGTTCCACTTTCTCTCACACATTCCAAACAGCTTGTTTACATAATCAAACAGAGAAAATGCAAAATTGGCACAGGAAAGCAAAACTCGGAATTGCATTAATCTACATACAACGGTGGCGTGGAGCGTGAATGACATTTCTGGAGAAAAAGTTAGAAGCGACCATCAGCCAAAAAAACAATGCCAAAGAGTAATTATGATTTAGAGATTGAGTAATTCATGTAGCACCTCCCTCACTTTTGAATGCAAAAGTTTAAAATAAAAATACATCACATCATCCTTACTCGTTGTGTCCACATAAATCGGCGTCCAAGAAACTTCTCTGGTCCAGCTCCCGTCCAACGTGACGATGGCGTGGCTCAAGAGGATTAAAATTGTGACAGGGAAAGCAACTTGCCACATCTTACGTCGGCTCCCCATTGCCATTACTGCCAGACAAAATCCTGGATTCCAAGAAAAAACAAGAATTCCCCTAGTAGTTGACGAGCAGCATGCGTTCCACGTAGAAAGCTTTCATCGACGACTCGTCGAGACGTCAGCAAACACCGAGTGGTTTCTATCGATGTCCAGCAGACTACTCGATACTGCAGCAATTTGAGGCTGACAAGAACTTGGAAATCCTTCTACAGCGCCATTTCTGCAAAGAAAGAAACAAAACCGCGATAGTGAATATTTTTAGAACATTTTATTAGTACCTTCACAATATAAATAGCTTACAGGTCAACGACTACACAAATAGCAGGAGAACTTATAGAATTTAATTACAAATTTTTACAAGCCATAATGCTACCAAAAATTGATTAATTGTTTAAAAACACAAGTTTTGAGGTAGCTTTCCACCTTTGTGACAACTAATTTGACATTAGAGAGACTTGGGACACAAAATGCCTCAATTAATTTGTTGAGGGACCACCCAAGTTTAAAAACGCGTATTCCGAAAAATGGTGCAAATTGAGTAACATTCTCCTGTCATCAGTGAGTCATCGTGTTTTACGATCAGTTTACGTGCACTGCCAGAAGAGAGCTGAAAGCTTATTTTTCCCTTCCGTTCTGCCCCATTGCAATGGCACTCGTAAAAAGCCCATCACATTACTTTGACCTACTTGACATTTTATCCTCCTTTCTTCTTTATATCCCTCTTTTGTGATCGTGGATGTAACGCTTTCCGCTGACAACTACACAAATAAAACTGCACCTGCTCTCGTTTCCTTGTGTCACACCAGCGGCAGCAACAGTTTCGTGTTTCACTGTGATAAAGACGACTTTCACTAAAAGACCAATGTATATATATCGAAAAGTTACACCGGTAAGTGAAGTCGCACATTAAACATTGATAATAAGCTAGTGAACTCACTGTCGTAAAAGAAAGGGCCGTCGATTTATTGAACAGACAAGAGATAAATGAACGTAAATGGAGAGTCATTACGTCAACCATAAAACGTGAGCGTGACATGACGAATTCAAGCGTCTCCTTCGTCAACGACTCTTTAAAAATTACTCTTTGTTTGAGAATGACCAGGACGTGTGGACAAGTCCAAGGAATTGGGGATAAAAAAAAAGAGAAAGCCATGAACGTAAATGTAGGCAGCCACGTTTATCTACGAGGAGCAGACAAGAAGTGGACTACTTGTATTTCGGGCTTTCAACACAAATTCTTCCTAAATTTTCAACACGCCTAAACACCAAAGGCTTTCTCTTGCTCAATATTCAGAGCATTGAGATTTCCGGGTCATCAAATTCATAAAGAAATCCGTGCCTTGGAATACCCAAAAATTATGAGAGCCTTCTGCATTTGAAAGGACTTCGAATGCAAATCTGAAGCTTGAATGCAGTTTTTTTTGTGCATCCATTCTACATTGTAATCTTGGCTTGTTTATGTTAATTTTTAAAGAAAACTTTCCGAGTCTCGCAGAAAAATTGCGAGTTATTTTTGTGTACACAAAATTTTCCAAGACAGAATAAGGGAAAATAGCGGAAGACGTAAAAAAGGAAAGTCATTATTATTATACGGTTCGTTGGACCGAAATGAAATGAAATAAGATTGCGAAAAAGAAAAGCCGTTTTTCTCAGGCCTTTTGTACAAGCTCAAGTCTTTTTTAGTGATCCATCCATATGCATCAGTTTCCTCTGTCATGCAAATGAAAGGGAGGAGAAAGTGGTGATGGAAGAGAGATTTCAGACGTGGAGAGCAATTGCAGCAAAAAGAAGGAATGTGAGTGTTATGCAGTGAGGAGAAGCAGTTTCACCACGTTGATTCAATGTGTAAAGGCTGAAATTGAGTCAAAGCTTGAGTGTGAGAGTGAAGGAGGAGAAGGATGGTAATGAGAATTGAAATGGCAAAGTTTGAGCATTTTTTGTCCTTTCTTCGTTCCTATTTCTAACATTCACCTTGCCATATTAAACTTTTTCGTCGAACACTTCAGGTAGACACAAGTGATAGTAATTAAGGTGTCGTAAAAAATGTCACTTTTAAAATCTTCTCTAGGAAGTAATATACGCCTTGGAGTTTTTGAGATTTCAAAAGGTGCCAAATTACTACTGGATCAATCCTCATACCAGTTCAACACGTTTTATGCAAATTTGTTTAAAAAAACGAGTCAAATATGTGCTGCTCATTTGCTTCAAAACACTTCAGTTGTATTTACTTGATCGAATCGATTTGTTGGCGTTTGTTTTTTGATTTCAGTAAGACGAATGACATTATCAAGTTAAACAGTTACAGTACGCTTATTTGCATCTCATGCTAACAAGTTCCGTCTCAGATCTACTACTCTTGAGATATTAAGTGCACTGCTTAGTATTTCAAAGTGATGTTATAATAAAGCAATTTCCAATGCATTTTGTCCATTTTCTTCTCATGCAAATATTTATTATGAATGCCTACACATTTTCAAACAAGACTGCAGAGGAAAATAGTGGTATGGAATGACTCAAGCCGAGAGAAGATAAGTACAGAGACACATGCCCAGAAGAGGACATTTAATAGATCCCATTTCTTGGCTTGGATTCATAAGAAGGCTCTGCAGCAGTTCTCGCTCTGACTTCAGTTGGATGGTGAGACCAGAAAGTTTCACAACTTTTTGGGCGACTCTACCAATTTTCTGAATATTCACTCCAAGAGCTTGAGATACACTCATACAAGCTTATACGACAGATATATACTGCTTTTGCTAAATTCCCATCTGCTGCTCACCCTCCCTACAATTTCATCCCTACTTTTGCGTATTTCGTAGGAAATTGAGTGAAAGTCTGAGAATAAGAACGGGAAAAAGATGAGGAAGAGGCAGATGCCAAAGGAATGATGTGGAATGAAAGGCAGCAGACTGAGCCAACGTGATGCAACGTACTCGCAATTCCTTTGTGTGATGCAAAGGCAAGCTTGTGGAGATATGATTATTTCTTTTTCCAGACTATCTTTCCCTGATAATGTCTCTGGTTTGGTACAACGATGCGTCGTAGGTTTTTATAGTTTTTATACATATACCCCAAATATATACGTTGAAGAGGTACGCACAAATGCGTGTCGCGTAATGTCGCCTCGCCTCCAGCTTAGTTTTTCATCTTTTAAACAAATATTTTGGAAGAATGCATTACGCCCTTCGTACATCTATTCCCTCTGGGAATTTATCAGAGCTGGAGCCAGGGCATGCATATATTAGCGCATGTAGTAACTTGCGGTGTAGGCAGAGATTTCCTCGCACACCGCCGCATTTTGTGAGAACAAGCACTTTCACTCTCTCATGAAAAATATATCTCGTCGAATTATAACTTTTCCACATAAACGATGTGAGGACGAACATATTGACATTACATTACAGAGGGTTATTCAGGTCAACTGTTACATGATTTCGAAAATGGACTGTTGCTCTTAAGTTATAAACAAAAATTAATTTTTGTCGACAC
>JAHZMW010003248.1:0-28619 GCA_027743745.1 Alloscopus bannaensis
CACACGTGACCACGAGGTCTGGGTGCCTTGTCACAGTGTGTGTTTAGTTTAGTTAAGTTCCGATGACTTGATTACACATGCACAGTTGCTTTGAGCAGAGTTGGTACAACTCTACCAGTTCTAAGTCGAGCTCTTGTAGTTGTCAATGGCAGTGGTAGTAAATGGTGAAGGTTGTTCAAATATCGTGCCCAAGTGAGTCTTGGTTCTGATTAATGGAGTTTGTTTTGTTAAATTGAATATTAAGTGCAGCATATCTTGGCCATCTCTAATATGCCTCCAAAATGCTCCAGATGTTTTTTAAGGCAGATGACATCTTATTTTTTACAATGTCAAGACGATTTTCGAGGTCGCACAGTTTACATGCCCGGGCTTGCCCATCTCTGCGAACAGCTTTAAAAATATGCCCAAAGTCTGTAGTTTTAATACATGCTTTTACTTTTGTCAACTTAGAGTGGCCACCGGGTCAAAAGGTCACTCGAAATAATTATGTCGCCCTATTTACGTAATGTATTAAAAAAATCTTTGAAGGCCCATATCTTCGGTCTCCTTGGGTTTTGGTCGACCGGGTTTTCACCACTCGATGCGCCTTGAAATGCTTAACAACATATCTGCTGGGCGTCGTTGCCCCAGACTTGCATGGTAACTGCATACCCTTCTTTCGGGACATCCTGATCACTGCTTCAAATCGTGTGCCTACGTCTCACCCACATTGTCTGACTCAGGCATAGACATATGTACATCGAGAGACCTTCTCACCGTCACAATGTCATCTCCGAAAATATATATTTTAAGTAACAAAATTGAGCCGCATCATCGATGAGATTTGAATATAGAATCCAATCCAGAATTAACTTTGAGGTAATGCGATCATATATTACGGATCATCTGAAGCATCTACGGAGCATCATTTAGTGCAGCGATGATGGTCATAAAAAGACACGTGTTCAACCGGGTGTAAAGTATGCCAAGACATCCAAAACTGATAGGAATCACGTTTCACAGTGTTAGATATGATTATCTATTTCTTTTAAACCATGATCTATTGCAATTTTTGGTGAGACTTGATGGGAGTAGAAAAAATGGGTGGCAATGAGAGGTAACCGGTTGGAAATTAGTGTAAATTACTCCTGTGTATTTCATTGTATGAATGCGTAGTGAATTATATGTGTAATTGAACTTTTCTGGCTTGAATTTTCCGACACTTGGCGATGTCATGTGCATGATTCTTACATTTCTCTGATCTGTTCTATCAAGAGTTCTTTGGTGGTGTCCCTGTATTTTCGGTATTCGTAGACTAATCTCTATTCATCAAACAACAGTATCAACTACTAACTACTATTGCTTATTATGTACGTTAATCATATGTCACTGTGTTTGCAAGAAGCTGAATTGGGTTTGAAAGAAATCATGCTGTTAATTGTGTGTTCGTTCTTTAAACGTTTCATGAAGACATTGTTTGACAATTGGTGACCTTTTATCTTGCGCATTGATGTATCATTGGGGTATTTACAATGATCCTAATTTACACGAATGTGATGAGTCTGGTATATTTACATATAAAAATTACTTCATTTATTCTGCTTAACATTTTTGTTTCACAGAGTAATGTGTGTTCTATTGAATTGTCAATACAGGCGTCACTCTTATCAAATGACTGCATTTGTAATTTGTTATACAAAACTTTCCTGGGTCAAATCGCTTGCAGTCATTGCTGAGAGGCATGTAGGACGCAGTAGCAATGACCTCACGGCGGAGGCACAACTTTTGAGGATTTGTGTGTCTTGTATATTATTTTTACTCATCATAATATGATCATTTAAACCGTATCTTAACCCTAACTGCTATAAATATGTCGCATTGTAAAATGTTTGGTGTGCTTGATACCCAATCTAATAATTGTGCTGATACAGTATCTCTGTAGACTTTTGAATCTTTATTATTTCGCATAGCTCTTTTGTGAATGAATGTTTGTGCACAGTTTACTTACGAATGCTAGTGTATGCAAAAGTCGATTAGTCGACGAATAACTAAGTTTACAGCCGTGAAAAGCACTACACGTCATACACGATATTTTTCAGTGACTAAGCAAGATGGGAACAGAGAGAGAGCAGCCCAGCAGTATTTTTGTAATATTTCCGAGAGTCCTAATTTTTTGTAACGTGTTGCTGGGCAAGTTTTGGCGAGAGACAAAGAGCATATTATATTATATTACAGAGTTTGTGATTGTGAAACGCAACCGTCATTCAAGATGACGCTCTGATTGCTGACGGTGCGAAGAAAAAGCGAACGTATGACAGGGCAACTTTATTTTATTGAAGAAGCAGATTTATATAAATGGATCGTGTCGGTCGTGGCTAGAGAGGTGTGATTTTTCTGATGCGCTTTGTATGAATATATGTATACCTATCACCTATATATTTACATAGATACTTGTCTAGCTTTAAAGCAAGGGTAACCCAGGCTAAGTTGTAGTTGTAGCCAGCTAAAAATGTTAACTCGCCCAGAGAATGTGTGTAGCTACAAAGTATATAACGTGTATATATAGTTTTACGCTTTGGTTATTTATGTCATCATCATCACTTACTACAACAATTAGTATGAAACGCGCACTGGGCCGAAGCTCAACACTATTATGCTTGTGTGTGTGTATGTAGAAAATACTTCATTTTTGATAAAACATCACAATAGAGCGTGATTTCTCCCCCCGAAGGGTGTACATTATGTTTCATATTAGTTTGTACGTCACACTTTTTGCCATACACAACTTGTTTTCTTATTCACTTGAATTTGTTAGAGGTAAGGAGTTTCCTATATTCCATATATTTTGCTGTATTGAGAGCGTTAAATATGATGTCGTTGTCGTCGTGAAATTGGTCAATAAAGTTCGTACTGGATGATGGAAAGTACGCGAGAAATGAGTTTTACCAAATGTGTACATACGAATTAGTACTACCCCTTCACACTGTATATAACCGTAACAACCGCTGTAGTTGAACGGTTGCTACTCCTACACTTAAACCAATCGTAACCCCACCGGTGCAGATTTTGTCGCCTACGCAACATCACTGCAACTCGCGGCCGTCCTTCGGAGCGGTTCTCTAGCACACTGACCATTTGATTATGACTCAATCCTAATACTGTCGTTGGTGTGGACACTGTAGTCGAGGGAAAAAAATGATGCTACCGGTCAATTCTACGAAAAATGTATGATTAGCTGCCGATGAAACTTGTTTCGGTTGTCGTAATTCAAAAATAAATCCAAATTGATATCACTACACACGAGTTCGTATTGCGTAGTATGTATATCTTGACCTTTATTTTTCATAGTTCATCCTAAAATGACTTGACATGAAACATAGATACTGTTGTTGCTGGGAATAAATATATATATTTATATCTGTTTTGAATCTGTTCGTTTAAGTTTCCAAGAATCATCACAATCAAATATATAATCGATTCACTGATTTCACAGCTTATGCCGTTTTCACACGAGCTTTGGAATGTTCTAAATAATTCTTTTGCCACTACTTCTCCGTCTATCGTCTATGTTGTGTAATGATAACGATATTATAATGTATTAGGAGGTATATTTTATGTGAGACTGCTGCGACGACATTTTTGTAGCTTGTGTCTCGTAAGCGAGAACTTAAGTAAATACAAGTCGATCTAATAAATATATTATGTACTCTTTCGCTCTGCAACTTGCCGGCAAGTCATTCTTATTATTGCCTTGTAGGACAGTAAATTAGACATTGGAAATTATCACAAGCGGTATTCGCTACATATTATAAAATAAATAATTCACATACTAGTTATGCTCATTATTATATTCATTTGTGGCAAATCATATTCCGTCACGCACGGTTTCACAACTCTTTGTACAAACACGTCTTCGTTTATGATGTACCTGCACTATCACGGTTATCCACACACCTTCACACCAAATGCAAACCGGAGTTGTTGTCTGAAAGATCTGAATACTATTGGTACTTGATTGACGGGGAACAATATAATTTTGTTTTTCATCTCAAAACACATGTATTGAACTAGTTCTACCAGATCCAACTGTCCGATATCCAGGCTTCTGAAAAATTATTTGTAATAAACGCACAATAAATTGTATACGTTTCAGAGCGTAACTGAACTTTTGATTGCAGGTAACAGCAAGGAGTTCATACAACTCCTAAAATGTATATAATATTTTACTGTTGACATCACCGACTGACAGCCTATCAGAGAAAATACCTTTCTATTCGAGTCCAAAAATCATCAACACTTTGTCTGCCTGTCCAGCAAAAAATCAAGTACTAGTCTCCATATCTGTCGCATACAAAAATAACACTTTGCGGTTGTTCTATGTGCTACGTATAAATTAAATGTGTAATATCTGGTTCAACAGCCGCCCTAGTAAGTTATTCACATTTTGGTCACGATTTAAAATGCGCACGGCAAAATTAGAATAAAAATGTTGACCATTTTGGTGACTCGATGCCGTTTGCTGTAGAACCAAGAGTGAGTTCAGCTCAAACACAGATGTGCACGTTCCGAATAAACAGGAATGAATTTTATATATATTTGCTGCATAAACAACAATAACGTCGTCGGCAAGGTGAAAGAATTCTGAAGAAACTACAACCCAAAGCAAGGTTTGGGCAATCATATGGAACTGTGCAATCAATGACTATATTCACATAAAGTCTCGGCAATTTCAATACTTTAAATTACTCTTTAAAGGTCATCTAAATTCGCGTTATATGATTACAGCTCTACGAAGTAGCGCGCCTAGCGTTTTGTACAGCGCCGCAATTAACGCGGTCACTGCTGCAAACCGTAATTATGCTGCTTATCTTCTCGGTGGAATAGCTGGTGCCCTTGCCGGAATCGGTGGAACGCCCTGTGGCTGGGTAACCCGCGCAGGTATTGGCGGTAAATCTGCTTTCGGCCCTGATGCCACCTGTCTTGGAGGAAGAGGGGGGAGGTTTCCCGCAGGAGGACTGTTTTGTCCGGATCCCGACGAGGACCCTTGACTAGACTGCTTACGAACTTCTTTCTTCGGCGTCCCTTGTTGTGATTCTACTCCACCAATCGATTTCTCCACCGAAATTTCTTCCTTTGGTGAATCCGTAGGGGACATTCGCTTCGGCGGGGCTGGAATGTTCGTATCAGGCTCAGCTTTTTTAGTGACAATGCTCTTTTCACCTGTTTCTGGAGGAGTTATCCTGGTTGGGATAGGTGGAGGCTGTGACTCATTGAACGTCAACTGCATTTTCTTGGGAGAATCGGCAGGAGATTCGGAGGGTGTGCCACTTGCCTGCATAAGATAGAAGCATATTATAGCACCCTCCAAATCCAGAAACTACTAAAAGTGCATAAAACCGGTGCAAACCGATTCCGATTTCAGTGGAACATTACCATGTCAGCATTAAGGATCTTTCTCTCTGTCATTGGAGAACGAGGAGGTGGGGGCCTGTTGGGTGCAGGCTTTCCTGCTGTAGGTGGTGGTATTGGTCGTGGCGGAACTTTCATTTTATTTCCTTCTCCCAGTCTTGAGTCGGAAAGTGTACGGCGCATTCCCTCCTCTGGACAATTAATGAGAATATTATGTGAATTAAGTTTTTATACTGGGATATTAGATGAACATGAAAAGTAATATCCTTCTCCTCAACGGGAATGAGAAGGCAACAATTACAAATGTACCTGAATGTACAGTTAGGTTAGTGAAGCTGCTGTTAGCCTTGATAGTGTTGTTATTTTGCAATGATGATGAGTGAAGTGGAATACAATTATTCACGCAAATGGCCATTTCCTTGTCCAAGTGACCCTCCCAGTCTTTTGTTTTTAATTCCACAGAGACAATATAATTCCCAACCTTTAAAGAGTCAAGATTATAATCAGTTACTGAGACCCAAAAAGAATAGAGAGCTTTTGAACAGCCTTAGCTATCGCGACTTGGTACTTGACTTCAAATCTTGGTCAAATCTTTTTAATCAAACGTTCGCGAAAAGTACAACTGTTGGCAATCATTTACCTGGATTGTTTCCAACATGGTGGCAGCTAGCGCAGAGAAACCGTCCTTGAAAGTTATCCATACTTCGTCAGAAATGTGTCGAATGAGAACTACTGTTCCACAGCCTGCGAGCTCATTGAGGATAATATCGTCACTTTCCTCGTCGTCGAACACTTCGGGATTGTCTGATTTTAAAATGATGGTTGCGTCCGGTGGTCCAAGCTGTCTCACGATTTCCGCAAACACTCTATCGCGTTTAGGCTCGTCCACAGCAAAAGCCTCCACCTCAATTACAGACACTACTGGACGGTGATCACTTTGCTTCAATTCTGCACGTCCATAATGAAGGCATCGGCCAGCACTCCAGTCAGGTGGCGGAGCTGCTCCAAAAGATAACACAGAATCTGATCACCAAAAATTATATATTCCACGCATACTATGTAATAAGTCACTTACTCATATCTTTCCAGTGTTCTTCCCTGTAAGACAAAACCCGACAGAGCTAAAAACCAACTTCTTCCCTTCCCTCTATGAAAGTACCATCGTCAATTTTTAAAGGCAATCCAGCGCCTATGCTCATCCGCAAACACGTAGTTTAAGTAAACCTACCATTGGGAACAAAACGTTTTTCTTGATTTCTTGATAATCACTACATCTTTCTTTTGCTTGATTTTGTCCAGCCGCAAAGTGTGAGCATACAAAGCAGACGGATGTACTGTAAATAACGAATCGTATGGCAACCGCCCCCTTGTTACCTATTAAAAATAAATATTTCGTAAGTCAATCTTCAAAATCTATCGCAGCCCGCAGGAATACCAAACAACGAATGAATTAAAACATAGCAAGTGTAAATTCACCTGCCGCTCCACCAAGCCCAGTTTTTACTAAATCTGTAGCAACGTCACGGATATGTGGAAGAAGTTCAGGCCTGGTAAAAACGTATAAACAAACACCTACGAGCTGAAGAGTGCTCAGCAAGCAGTAGCCTCTGTCTCTATTTAATACTTTTCCCAACTCTTCTGCCCAGGCCTTCTGGTTTTCAGAGCTATTAAGAGAACGCCGGGTTAACAATCAAGAAGAATGCTGATGTTAGATGCTACCAATCTATTGTCTTTGCAAATACCAACCTGGCCGCAATAATATTACTGGCGTTCAAATCAACCATCTCCTGGAATCCAACGGCATAAATGTCTGCCGGTGTTTCCACGTCCACATCATTCTCCTCAATCGATACGAGAGCTAATGGTGAGACAAAACAAAATTCTAAAGTTGCAACACAGTAAACTCTAATTTTAATTAAGTGTATGTAGTTAAAATAAAACTGTCAAAAAACGTACATGAAGAACGTGCGATTTTAGCCGCATCCAGAAGCCAGTCAGACAGTGACAAATCTTTGTACACAACTGATCTGAAGTGCTTGCCACCGTTAACGTTGTAAGTACCAATGACAACACGTAATCTCTTCGGTTTCGTGTAGTCTTCCCACCTTTTGACCATTTGTCGAAGTACGCTCGGTGGAGCTGAATTAAAACAAAGAAACCCACATGTATAAAACAATACACGCGAATTTTAATAATTTCACGCAGACACAGACTATGCATGAATTAAAGTATATCAGGTACCGTGCAGGTAATGAGCGGGGAGAAGAGATCGAGCGTAGCTGGTCAGCTCGGTATTAAACGTATGACCAAGAAGAAGGACATCTATTGCTTCTTGTTTGCTCTGATCTAGCAAGTTATTTTGTATCGTTCTCGCTGCCGACCTTGCACCATCCATTAATTTCGACCCTCCTTGAATGGCTCCGGTTCCAGCGTAAATTTTGGAGACTTCGTTTCCATTGTTTACCCACATCTGACGAAACACTTCTTCAAATCTGGTCTGATTTTGTGGCTTGTCGATAAGACCCATGGCAAGCAGTTGATTCTCTAAAATCTGTAGTGAAATTGACACCATTATTTAAGACGTGTAATATTAAACATGCAATATAGAGTCAATATTGACACAAACGCAAATACATACGTGGCATACTAATATACTTTTTAAAATAAGACCAACCTTGACTCCTATAAAAGTTTGCACACAATTCGTTCGATCTAAACAGTCCAGACAGTTGGTACGAATAGTGCCCACCTGCTGCCTGCAAAAATATTAATTATTAATATTTTTATTAATAATATTATTAAATAATAATTAATTAATATTGTATACTACATGCTGAACGTACTGCGCCTCTTGAAATTAATTCTATTGTATTTACCTTAACACTCTCCCATCTTTATTATGGTAAAAACCGTACTGGTCAAGGTACATTTTAATTTGCGCTTCCAGCTTCTCCAATCCCCTGTTGCCTCTTACCTCTTGATGGTAGTCGAAAAGAATGTGGGGCATATCAGTGAAATTGTTGTTATTTACGTGTTGACTCTAGAGTAAAAGAATACAATTTTTTAAAAATAATACTTATGTGCAATTAAAATCGATCGTGCTTGTAAAAAATGTAGTACGTGAAAGAGTGATGATAACATTGCTTCTCCTTCCTTTGACCCAACCATGTTGGTACCAAGCAAATTGACAATTGCTTGTCTTCCGTAACGATCTCGAAGCAAATGCAAATGTTTCTCTAATGCTGAGCAGGCAGCCTCAGGTCCCCGAGAAAGTCGTACCTTATGTGAACCCACCTAAGTGACAAATGATATTTAAAAAAAAAATCTGTCGCAAAAATCAAGACAGTGGAATGAAGCATGAAATTTACCTGAACACCAGGTTGCTCCCAGAAGAGGGGAACCGACCCCCGCGTCTGGAGGAATGCAGACACTTCAGAATCTGTCGTAAGAATCTGCTCCGTCTCTACAAAGTTCGCTACGTGTCCATCGTCATTTGTTCCTCTCACGTTAAACCTAAGAACAATCAATTTAGACGAATCAGAACAGAAATATTATGAACTCCAGCTTCCTCACTCTAAAACTGTCAATTCTTTACGATCTTACCTCGTGCCTGCTCTCTCACAACTAAGTCGAGATATTACGGCTGTCTTCACATTTTTTGCTCCAGCATAAACCGTTTTTATCTCGACAAACCCACATGTAATTCTCAGGAGCCATTCCGAGCAATCGACACCGAAACGAAGAAGATGTAGAAACATCGTTCGGTTCCTACAACAAAAGAGTGAACAAAATACTCGTCGTAATTGATAGCTTTGATGAATGAATTGCCATACAAAGGAGTTTCTACCCACCAAAAGAAGCGGTTATCCGTGTCTTTTGTAGCATTACGCTTCTGTTCGCAAAGCGTCAAGTCCATCTGACCTGCCGCTCCTCCCCATGCGAAGTAGAATGTTCCAGAGTTCAAGACTTTTTTAATCTGGCATAAAACATATTGATAATCGATACATTTGTTTTAATTCCCTTTTAATGTGAACTAACGCTCAAAGTCTCAATGACTCAAACCAAAGTAAACTGCCAATGATTTACCTCCGCAATTTTGTCATCTTCAGGACTCGGACCTCTAAGGTTGATGAATGTCGTTTCCGTTATTCGAAATATCTCACTGTCACATATTTTGCCCACTGAGACGCAGCCTTTGATCAACACTAGAAACATCAACTGGTCGTCCTCTGCAAAAAGTTCAAATGTGATCAACAAAAATCGATTTGATTGTCAAGCAACAAAAAATATGACGGCTATCACTTTTGTCATTTTTATGCAAATAATGGGCCTCTCTCTGACAGTCCCCATTTGCCTACCAATTTTTAATTATCACGTAACCAACTAACTACGCATGCAGCTCATCATGTTACCTTTTGAGTTGGGTCCTTTCCAATTCAAGCGCAGCAAATTAAAAATGTAACATATTATATACAGACACACATACCGCAAAATGCTTCGTAAACCTGACATGTGTGTCTCTTGAGCTTTTTAACCATTAAACTTTACTCTCATTCTGACTGATTTGATTTAACACTGGTGAACTTCGTCACTTAATCATGGTTACAGTTAGCCGAATACTTGTTATCTGATAGTGTCTCATACCTGTGTGAAACTGGAGAACTCCCAGACATCCATAGTAGGATTCAATACTTTCGGTATATAAATTTTTAAGCACCTTCACTTCAGGCAAACCTGCAATTAGCCAAACGAAAATAATGGTAGCAAATCCGACAAGAATAAACTTTATTGGATAGCTTCATTTCAAGCACCAAACATTTCAGTCTCTTACCGATTTGTGCTACCGCACACGACTCAAAGAGGAGGGCGTCATCCTTGTTCCGGTGCTTCAAAATAATGCTAAACTTTTCCGGAGTGTTGAGACAAAGGACCCGGAACGGCTTCCCGAGTGCCATCCTGCCTTCGTATGATTATCTACTTCAAGGTAGCTTCCGTCTATTCCAGCGGACAGTCACTAGTTTTCAGTTTACTGAGGCGCACGAACAAGTGTCATCCTGTCAATGATCTCGTCCTCTCTCTACAAAATAAAAATCACAAACAAAACTCGTCACAGACTCCAGCAGAAATTTCGGAGGATGCACCGTAATCTTTTAATTGACTTCGTAGAATTTGGTTGACGTCAACCTTATTTTTTCCACAACTAAATTACGCGTCTCCTCCGCGTGTGCGATAAGATAAAGAGGAAAACTCTTGAGAGAACAACGACACGCACTCGTTCACTCCACTTTCACTTCAAATGACTCGAAACAAAATTGAATGAATGAGTTGCTGCCCTCAGCTGACTCAGCAAACTAAAAACATTTCTACACAATATTACGCCTCTTGTGGCATTGCTCTCTCACACAAAGACGACAAGCCACACGGAGACGACCACCTTGTTCATTCTCACTGCTTCAAAATCTACAGCTTTTGCAGTGTAGGAATTCCTTCGTAGTAGATGCATCATTACATTTAGCATTTGTACAATTGATACAAAAAAGTATGCACAAGTTTTCCTTTTCAAAATGTCATTGTTGCATGTAAAATTATGAAGGGTCTCCTCCTTAGCATGTAATTTTATGTAGTAATAGGATGTCCCACATGTACGACCCAATGACGCGGTTAATGAACATGAACATAGTGATATAGTAGAGAACTGCTACAAGATTGATATGATCATGCATCGCTAATTGCACGTTTACGTTGTAGCACGTTGTTGAGGTTTTCTTGCTTTTGAAAAGTTAGTTCTCACCAAACTGTTACGTAATATTCAGATTCTAATTAAACGGATGGTAAATTGATTGATGTGATGCCAAAGGGGAAAACCAGTATGCAACTCGAAGAGGAGAACCTCGATATTATTTCGTCGTAATTAGTAATGCTACTGCAAACAACGTGCTGTGTATAGTGTCAGTATGCATAACACTTCCAAGATTGTCTCGGAAGCTCTCTCATCGGTGAATACGGATATCGAATTTTTACAACTAAATTTGTCTTCTTTGTGATGTGTATGCCTCTCCCTTTCACTAAATGTTGAGTGTCATTTACTGACTACCTTGATGGTTACCCACACCATCTATAAAACAAATGAGCATGACTAAAAACGTGTATCACAGTGTGCCTCCTAGAGTTTCGCTTTCACTATTCACCACAAGTGTCGGTTTAACGCAAGGATTTGCCAATGAAACCACTCTGAGACCTGTTTTTATGAAATACTTCTTCGCTGCCTTGGCGCGTAAGATTCGTTGTCGCCCATTCGTGTTACCGCAGATACTATGCTGTTCTTGCGATTGCACTTCAACGATTAAACTAGGATTTTAAATGTGGTATTAGTAATTGATTTCTTTCTGCTATGCGCGACAATATGCATACACCACAGTTAGGGGCTTAATTCATTATTTTTAAAAACATCTTAAACATGCCCTTCGCAAGTGTGCTCTAACATTGTGTAACTTTCACAATAGTAATAAGTACTGATTTTTCGGCAAAAAAATACACGTTACACGACAAGCTCTTATTAATGAATTGAATTAAATTGAAATTCCACTCACAGTTACTTTCAGGTCGCGAATGTTAAATCCGAATTTTCTCTGTCACCATCACTTAGCAGTAATAATCCTTTCGGTTGGAGCGGAAACTGGTGATGAGGGCTCAGAAATTTACAGAAACCATTCTCTTCCTCGAAAATGTGCAACTCCCAGAGAAGGTGGTTTGTTTTGCAATACATACAAGACGCACTCCTCACCTTTTGTGAGCATTCGGCAATCACATGTACTCGTAATAGTACTAACTGCCCTTCACCAAGTGGGGGAGTATCCGCGTTGTAATATTACGTTACGTGTTAACCTCTTCACATTTCACCACCCAGCTATATAGCCGTTTTTCTCGAGGACTGTTGCCATACTCCATTCCCTACACTGTCACTGTCTGTTCAAAAAAATGTCCAGCGACTTTTCACACATCAGCGTATACGCTACTACTGGTGAATGTATTATATAGGTATCTTGCCAAACATGGCTAGGCCGCTTCACTCAACTGCGTTGGTATGCTTCGGCAAAAAGGTAGAACTTGACTTTCGTGACTGAATGTGAACAAACGATTTATGGTCAAATGATTTTACAGAATCTGCATTACAGAGCTCATTGTTTAGATTAAATATTTAGATCAAGAGTTCCAGGTCTGAAAGATTGGATTGGTAAAAGCAACATACTGGACACAGTACGCAATGAATATCTTACATTATTCTAGGGCACAATTTTTCATTATTTCTTTTTGAAACCAGTTCATCATGAAAGGAGCATACACTTTTATGAAGGAAAGGAGTTTGTGTTGAGTTCGCCATGCTCTTAAAATAAATCCCAAAAATTTTGAAACTACACTGGACCACTCACGACTGGGTGGACCATCACTGTTTAATCCAGAAGACGTGTTTGCAGGAGATACCGTCGATTTTGCCATGCATGGAGAAAGTATTTCCTGCAACTTCTGTAAGTGCTGGAGAGCATGCATTCCTCTTAGCCGCCCCTCAGCGACTACATGAATTTCAAGAGCAGAGAAAGCGTGCTGTACTTCCACTCACGAAAAGAGTATGCATTGCTTGGCGGCACCCAAACACAGTGAGCTCGTCATCACAGTACTTTCACAACACGACTATCTGTCTATAGCACTTCATGGAGAAAGTGCTTAGTTCCATCTATCCAGCGGGTTGTGGTTTTGTCAGCTTTGTAATAATACTTATTCATAAAATACGGCGGATGTCATCCCAGTTTCTCTTCGATCCTTCAGAGTAACAGAGTTAAGAAACCTTTGGTAAAAACAGAGTTCATTTTAATGCCCGATGAAATACTATGTTATTTAATTGAATTTTTACTATTGAATTGACAAAAGAAAAGTATTATTTTCAATATTGATTACATATTCTTGGCTAACCTTTTCATAACAGTTCATTCAGTCTTTATTGAGTATGGAAGTTCCGGAAAGAAGAATGCCTCTGACCCCTTTGGAAAATGTTACACTGCATACATAAAGGAAAACCTAGTTTCGCTATGATTCATCCAATACATGAATTAAATGCTTATGGTACGCCCAAAAGAAATCTCAGAATTACATCGCTTGCTAACACATTCGCGATGATATGCTGAAGAAAGCAGGGAAAGTAGCATAACAACTCGACTCCGGGAAGGAAAGGCTTGTACGGCAAGTCAAAAGATTGGAAACAAAAGGTATGGTGAAAGTGTGTGAACTATTAACATTTCGTAACCCACGTCCAAACACAACTTTGGAATGTTTTTGGTCACCACCACCACATCACCGGCTACCATATTAGAGGGAAGACGAAAGGCAAGTAAGGCTCAGTTAGAGTAGAGCAGAACATGGTAAAGGTGGGTCAGCCACCACTGAAGCACACCTTACTCTGCACCAGTTAACTGTAGGCTGTCATTGGAACGAGTTGTCGAGGAGTATTTGAGCCGTTTGGCTCATCTCACTTTGCCCCTGACTTTCCCGTTTTTAGTTCCTATAGAAAGCACAACCTGTTCTCCCTGTGCATGCAAAAACTTTTGATACAAGTGTTACTCATTTAACTGCCGTTTATTTACCGATGCAGAAGCTGTCCTCAGTTATTCTCGGTTAGAATATCAGCATATCACAAAAAACCACGATCCTAACAATGAATTAACAGTTTACCGTAAAACTCCAATCACTAGCAGCCTGCATCTTTTCTTCGCTGCTCACAACAACTCCAGAAAACATTATTGTTTGCCTTTCAGGAGTTTACAAGTGTCATTCTGTGAATTAAAATACTACATCATCAACCATGGATTTAAGTGACTCTGGTAAATGGAGGAAGAGCAAAGTGGACAGCTTCATTCGACGACACCTCGGCGTCTACGACCTTGGGATGACGAGGTATGATGATGATAAGATTGTTTTATTGACACCATAAATAATGTCCTCGGAAAACATAGAAGGCATAAATGAAAATCAATTGTGTACATAATAAACGGACGTGTCTGTGTACACGAGCATCCCTCTGTCACTTTCAATTACCAATATATTAAGACTTTGACTTTCATCAATACTATTTATCCACAAACACATTAAGTGTTCGTGGCCGTTAGCGGAAGCACAATGAAAGGTTAAACGAGCAGTTTTGATATCCGGTGTGCCTAACTATCGCGACTCTCGTGCCTCCTTTGTTCTATAATGTACGCAGTAGATGAGATCAATAATGCATCAGATTTTTACATGGGGAGAATGTTTCTGTTTCCCTTCCAGGTACTACGAGATGTGCATGTGGGATAACAAGGGAACGTTGTTGCCGCGTTATGCAATCTTAATGGACAGTTCGATCGTTTTGACGGAGAATCCTCCCAAGACTGTCATCCACATCATTCCCATGTCCACCGTTCACGACATCAGTCTGGTAAGTGTCAATGCACCTGCTGTGCATGTTTCCTTCGTGTAGTGTTTTCCCCCAACTTTGTGTCTTGTTTTTGTTTTTCCTTCTCCCAGCGCAAACCGGTCGCTGTATCTTTATTAAGTGGTTCTGGTATAGATCTAGTCAAATTTGAATATCCAAGCATGACCATGTTGAGTACAAGGGGAAACCCCGGGGTTGCATCGGCAAGAGCTGCATAGGTCATTGAATCGCAATCAGAGCAGCTCGGAACTGGATCCCAATTTGCATATCACCCCGATGAAAAGGATGCGTAATTTCGCAGGAGGTTGTTGTGGGCAATAATGATTGAGACTGTGATGCATTGTTCGATGTATTTCTTGTTGGTGTAATTGGACGCAAAATTTCAGAAAAACTGATTTCCAAGTGTCAAGATATTTTTCCGTACAAGGTTCGAACATGGTGTCGGGACAGCGAAATTCATTTACAGTCCTTGAACTTTCCCAAGGATAATTAGTTTTTTGTGTCTTTTAAAAGAAAGAAAAATAATTAGCATTATTTCGTTGAGCATGTAAACTGGCATAGAATGAAGGATGGAAGAAAAAAGAGTTAAAAAATTAATTATGCCCATCCCAAGTTTCAATTGAATAATGGAATTTGAGAACACAAAGAAAGTGACGTTGTCACTGTACAGTCATGTCTTAGAGCCATGCAGGCTGCATGGCATGCAGCACTTCTCAAGCCATTTTAGAGACAGTTAATTTTGTTGTGAGCACAGTCGTTTTCTTAATGACTCGAGACAATACTTTTATTACACACACATATGCGTCCGTGTCGCTTAATTTGGAGTTGATGCGCCTCGTCTGTTTTAAGTCAACTTCACATCTATCATCCACAGTTTCGATGGAACAAAGCTACCTTGTATATATGGGAAAGTCACGACAAAAGGGTCGAAATAACAAGCCGGCTTAAATTCGTGCACCTGTCCGGCAGAGGAATGCTTAACTGGCTTTCTCCTCTTGGTAATATGCTCCTTAATGAATGAGTGAATATCTGAGGGCAAAACATGCTGAAGGATTGAAGAAGAAGAACATTGAAAGAACAACGGTGTTTTCTATTGTAGACAACTGCCGCAATGGGGAGAAGTGGTGACATGTATCACCAACTTACACAGAAGGCCAAGTGGATAGGTGTGCGACCAAGAGGCATGCTCACTCGCTTGGGACAATTTAGTCCTTGAATTCATATGAAAAGTGCAAAATCATTTTCTTTGCTTTCCCTCTTTACTTTGCGGGCAGAGCACAAACAGTGTACATAATACTATTATGTCGTGGTCTGACAAACGGTGACAAGTGGCAATATATGCGACGGCCGATTCACCACCGCTTTCCCTGTGCATGTTGACGGGACATTATATTCTGTTTTAGTATTGCTCCTCAATCCAATACAAAGCCATACCACGATATACGAGACTTTGCACACAGTTTAGATTGGTCTGCTCCGCATCTCTAAATTATTCAGGCCATTTATACGAACATTATAAGCCACAATTTTCCGTTGACTTGCTACCATCGCTGATACTTGAACATTAAATTTATTTAACACTATATTTGTCCGATCGTGAGCAGTCCTGCAGTAAAGACAATGTAGGAGATCTACACAGAATTTTTTATGCTTTACTATATAATATGTATTATATTATTATCATCGTCGCCGTCGTAATATTTTGTTTGCTAATCCTGAAATAACTCCTGCTTCAACACTCGTGACACTTTCTGTTGTCAGTGTCATCGTCCACGTTTAAACTTGGAAACGCTGGAATTTTGCGCAAGTGTAATTTTTATAGCGGCCTGCATAATTTGCAGCAGGCAAGAAACAAGCAGGGTAAAGCAAGGCTTCTTGAATTTTTAATGTCTTGAAATGAAAAGTGGTGGAATATTGTTCACTCACTTCAGGTAGAGTCTTCGTTTTTTTAGTAATCATTAATGCATGCCTGAATTCTTTTCGATTACGTTACAACTCAAAAGAATAAATCCACTCCAGTTGGCATATGTGCTAAATGCAAGAACCGGCAAATATTTCAGCCCACAAATTCTGGTTTGAAGAAAGCTGAGATGTTTGCACGTGAGCGTCGAGTGCAAATCAATATGGTGAACGGAGAGAGAGAGAAGATATAAAACTAAACAAGGTTCTAAAACATGTTAAGTAACGCGTATTGTTGGGTGGGACGATTATAGTAATGACATTCCTGATATTCGTAATTGATCTGAAGAAATATCCGCTTTGAGGCTCTTACAAAAACGACCGTTATTTAGGCAGCTCACGAAATTCTTTTTTTCTGCTCGTCAACCAATCTGTTATTGGAAAGAACTTAGGATTTTTAGTGGTGAGTTCCTGTACACTACCACTCAACCTCTTATAGCGTAATGTCTTCCACCCTCCAATTTGTTTTATTGTCCTTGAGAGTCTCATATTTCAAGCGTTTTGAGCCGTGTACACGTGTCAGTTAGTGTAGCTTGAGCAAATGCTCATTATGTTCGCTGACCTTTTATCAAGTTTTTCAATGTTATGCAGAGTGCGATACGAGGTAGTTATCGATTGGAGGAAAATGCAATTCAACAAATGAACAGAGCATAGCAAACGTGTACTAGATTATGAAAGTATTTACTTCGGACAGAAGGATGAACATCCGGAGGATCATTATCAGTATTACAAGTAGCAAGAAAAAAAAACATTGGAAAGCAAGCGTTTGTACAAGCAAACTGTGTGGTACACGGTTTGAAACTTTTTTTCTGTTTGACACGTCAATTGAACAAGTTTGACAAGCCATGGCCAAGGCTGTCAAATGTTTCGATCTTTTAAATAAAGAGGCAAACCCCGATGTGCCGTAGTGCGAGAATGAGTGACCTTAACATTACACCTCATCAGCTCTTTCCTAACATTGTTCTCTGACCCTCTCTCGCGTTGTATTGAGTAGCTGACAAATGGCTGAAGGTGTATCAATCAACAGCGGCAATACAATGAATTCCAAAGTTTCGGTTGGACATGGTGAAAGTAGAAAAAAGCATTTCCACAAAGAAAGCAATATACATGCCAATTATTCTGAGGACAACGATGTGGAGAGCGATGATGAGGAAAAGCGCACATGTAAAACACTTCCAAGACGTCATGAATGTCCATACTCCTGTGCGTGTTCGTAATGTGCGATGCATATATTAGGATATTATTTTGGGTTATGATTTATGGTAGATTTTTTGTTCGCTCTCAGCGTACATTGCTTTAATCAATATTCTCAGTAAAACGTACCACTGACTAGGAAAGAAAACCGCAGATGAAGGTGGTGGAAAGCACAACATAAATAGTTTTAGGTTGTTGTGTGTATATGCCTCTTTTATGAACACACTTTGGAGAGGAAAATGGCCCATAGATTTTTTCTCCAGATTTCATATTATTATCGCAGATTTGCGTGATTATAGTGCTTGTACATATTCCGTTTTAAATTAGAATTCACAACACATGCTGCTCTGTAGTCGTCTTTTCCTTCTGAAACAAAATGACATGTGCGTTGTTGGCGAGTAGGGTGAGGCACCACGACTTGTGAAGCCATACGGGTATAAACATACGCGTAGAAATAATTGACGTTGTTCTCTGACCATTTGACCTACTGGAAGCAGGGTAGGAGGGTTGTACATTTCCATAAAGTAAAAGTACAATGGGAGCAGTATTAAAAAGTCGTGAATGCGTGTAATAGTGGCTCATAAAGGTGACCTTTTGCCGAGTGTTCAGGATCCAGGAAGTTGTTTACATATATAAATAGAAATATGTTTCCACGCTGATCTCAAGCAACGCGTACCCACTTTTGATGTGTTATATGTAGCAAAATTTGTTTTTTTAGCCCAGTTACACAATTCGCGTCAAGTACCCTTCTTACCTAAGTTTGCACTTAAACTCGTTTTGTAATTTTGTGGGTCACACACGAAGCAAGAGAGCTCTTTCCTTTTATGGTGCTGCTAGAAGTAGGCAATTAATCATTTCTCTGAATTCAATTCATCTTCGCTTGACTGACTGGCATGCCACAGTTTTGATAGTTAGCATTTAAGAAACACTTTTTCCGGAAGAGATAACTACTGAGCAATGTTCGTTTTCCTTATTAATACGGGTGTGCCAACAAGTAGCTGCAATAATCACCATATGTACTCAAACCCACCCACGAAACAAAGCCGACCAGAATTATGTCGTTGTTGCCACCTGAACAAAAAAAAATGATTGACCTTCAGTCGCTTAGGAAAGTCGTCGACGAAGAGGAGGATGATAAGTAATCTACACGATATTTGTGGCATTTTCCATGTAGAATCTCTTCGAATGGTGTGTTTGCATGATGTAATGCGAAGGCATTCATGAGGGAATTGTTGCGAGATTAAGAGTATTACAAGGAGTATGAAACGGACTTTTAGGGTGTGCTCTTTGGTTTAAAAAATAACTCCAGGTACATATGAATATTTCAAGTCTACGATGATGTATAGCTACTTAACCTAGACCTAGACCTGCAAATGTGTTTCCTGCAGTCGGAAATCCGCAATGGGATTCCTCCCAACAAGTTGCATAGAAAGGGAAAGAGAATATCTGCAACACACATACCTAAGTGAAGGATATTGTGTTGACGTTAAGAAAGTTTTTGAAGAACTAATGTAGTCCCCACCCAAGCCAATAAAGCACCTGGCTACGTGACTAGTCCTTTGTCGTCTAAATTATTTCTTCACGTGCACACAAGTAGGGAGCGAAAAAACTGAATTGTATGCTTCCGTGCACTTTTCAGAATCCCACACCCGACCACCACCCTGACAAAAATTGTGTTGCAAATATGCCTACAAGATCGAATACAAACATTTTCATTCTCTTTGCTTTCTCCAAGAAAAACCCATCCCGTGTCATTTAGGCAGTCTAGCATTATTAGTTTTGTTTCGCAAATAAAGTCCACCTGCAGTGAATGCTGATTGCTTTGTGAAAACTTATTGCGGTAAAACTGCTGCATATACATCATTTTTAGGTGAAAGTTTCATATACCCTACTACAAAAATTATTCTCCATGTGAAATATGTTAGGAGGTGATGCTCAAAAGACTTCTTTGGTGTAATTATTCAAGGACTAACGCTTTGATAAAGAACTTTATGCAGTGTTAATATCAAAATGTTATTTTGTTGACTTGATGACTGTCTGTAGGCGTTTGTTTGCTGAAAGTATAATGCATTATTTAAGCAGACGGGTTGGCTCAATATGTTGTCATGTATGGAACATTTAATCTCTTGCAAACCCACACGATTGCGCTGACGTAAAGCATTAGAAATTACTGGCTGTTTCTTTGATTTTAGAAATTAGTGAATGAAACTTTTATGCTTTTTACAGATAGCTGACCGTCACGACTTGATCCAGAAGAAAAACAGTGCTTACATTTGCCAACACATTCGAGTCATGTATGAGTACACGAAAGGCCAGCCGAGTCCGCATGCGACAAAAAAACGCCCGGTGACGGCTGGCCCCACAAGCGAATCTACTCACCGACGCTCATCTCCCTCAGGCAACAGTGTGGTGACCAGTAAAGGGAGAAGGACCGAAGACAGTTGGAGCATGTCGGAGCTGAGCGACTCAAATCTGTCCGGAAATCATGACCCCTACCTCTCCGAAGCGTCATCCTCATCGAGTCCGTCCTCGATGAGTGAGTCCTTTCTCGCCGCTGCCCCTTCGGTGCTCGCTGCATTTGAGCCAACTGTGAAGCACAACGGGTCCAACTTCAAAAAGTCCATAAACGGAATTCTCGACCAAAATTTCCTGGTAGGAACATCAAGCTTTGCTCAAATCAGCGAGGCACACAATCGAGTTCACAATGGATTACTGTCTTTCTCCTCCGAAAACCTGGAGCACTACCGTCGGCCACTTTCTCTTTCGCTAAAGGATTTGCAGGCGGGCCCAACCCGCATGAAATTTGAGACCAGACATAGGTACGCCGGAAATCAAATGAATTCGCGAGAAGCAATGGAGGCACTCTCTAAACGGCGTGGATTGATGATATCAGCCGAGCCACGGAATGAGCAGGACTTGTTGACCAACGACGGAAACAACATCAACGTATTAACCAGAGGCACACGATTCGGAGCAAATGAATTGGGAGAGAGACGGACCAAGGCTCATAACCTCAACAACAAGCCATTGGCACATATTCTAGACACGCCTGAAATTGTCCACACAAGAAGACAAAGGCAGAAGAAGCATGCAAATGAAGGAACTCGGCCAATATTGCCTACAGAAACTCCAGATCCAAATGAGGAGGAAATGCGGAGAAATACGCTGTCTGGTGAAAGTCAGAAGCAGGAGCAATTGGGCAGAAAATCCAAAGGACGATCGAGAGTGGCAACTGACCAAATTACCAATGTGCTTCACCTCTACTTCTACCAACGAGACTCGGAGTTCCTCAATGAGCTTTCGCTCCTTTGGAGTCGTCAGCAACTGGTACGTGTGTTATGGACGTTTCCTGTCCTTTCTGCTATGCGGAGTCCTCGGCTGAGGATTTGCCATATCACGAATCTGAGAATTGTGGAGAAAGTATTCAGTTTGTATTCTGCTTTAATTTACAGAAGAGCACAATGGAGCAAGACAAAATCCTCGTGATGAACAGGAGCTTACGTGCGGCGGAGAAGATTTTAGGTCGAGTTGCTCAGGACTGGTGCTACTGGCCAGGGACGGACTCCGTGGTTCCCACTCATCGTAACAATGGGCGACTGTACAATGAGATTGGCTTTCTTGATTTACTGTCGAAAGTGGCGTACCTTCACAAATGCCTGAATCGCTACGACCACTTGAAGTATCTTTGTTGGAAGGTTTGCTGATTATTTTTTATGTTTTTCCTCCAAAGTTGGAATACATTTCAATGCGTCAGTTGAAGAGTTGGAGCCTATTTTGACAGTGGCCTGTGTATGTCTACATTTTGTTTAGAACGTGAGCATAATGTCGGGTCTCATTAGAGCTATCATGGAGTGTGCCGGGAAGTTGGATGTCAGAATATCGTCTCCAGACGTGCATCAAAAGCCATTTATGGAGAAAGTAGCCATGTACGCCATCCTTGTCGATATATTCCGTTCCCTGTATGAAGCTTGCGGCGTGTCTTGGTTCAAGGAGAGTCGCTTTTCTGCAGCCAATTCAGATTTAAGTCTCGAGGACGGTTTCGACGACGGAGACAACAATACGGTGTGGGATTACAAATTGACGATTTTCGATGTCACTAGGAAGCTATTGTCTATAATTTTGAGTTGCCCGTTTGTACCAATTGCTCGTCAAGTACCTGAAAATGACTTTCACCACACGATATCAAACGCACGCGGAAATGTGAACTCGTTTTTCGAGAACTCTGCAGATGTAAGGCACCTTTGTCGCTGCTTTTAAGACTGAATACTAAAACAGAAGTATTAAACTCAACACTGTACACAACAACCATTTTATTAATGATTGTTTGTACTTTGCAGGTTATGAATTTAGTGTACACTGCCCACAACGCATCAGCGGCTTTACTGTTTGAGCTGCTGACCATTGTCAATTTCCTTCCTACAGTGATAGAGAAGACGTTAGTGACTTGTGATATTCAGCATATGAGTTTGGTAAGCATTATACATCTCGTCATCGTTCACACTTTCTATGTCCACTAGTCGAAACCTTAAGAGACAATCAAGTTAAATGACATTTTATTTAATTCCAGGAATGGTTTCTCAGACTGAGCGTCACCCAGATCATAGGTGTTCTATGGTCTAGTAGCAGGGTGCCATTGAGTGCAACACAAACAATGCTATTGTACAGACAAGCATGGAACCTGCGATGCCTTGTTCGGCATGATGAAAGGATCTTGGATTTCATACGGAGCAACTTTTCTGAAGAGTTCCAGTAAGTCATTTCTTTTTTGAGGACCATGAACAATGAATCTTAAGATGTAACTTGTCTGAGTTGCTTCAACGAATTGTCAAGGTTCAAGTAAACAGAAAATCCTGGAAAGCTTGATCAGACAAGAATGCAACTCAAGTCTGATATCAATACGTAACCAACAAATAAGCAATATTTAAATGATTCACCAAGATGTTTTTCGAATGCTCGCACAGGTACTACGTTCAGACCGACGGGATCAAATCGAGAATTCCAGATCACTACACAATAAAACCCAAAGTAATTGACGTTTGTGAAGAGTTGTGCGGGGAGATTGTTGGGAAACCGGCAATTAAGTAGGTGCGACTCTTCAGCACCTAGATTAACGTCATCTGCATAATATATTTATATAAAATGTTAATATTGTCCAACATTTATTAGACACTTTCAAAATTGCCAAATACTTGTGATCATACGACCGTGATATTTGCTAATAAATTTAGTCCACTGACTTGATACATTGGCATCGAAACTTATTTGTACAGGTTATAAATAGCATGCTTCTGCAATAAACACTGTAAATTTACAGTGCATTAACATTAAAAACGCATTTATGCATTTTGTTTGTGTACACATTTCATGTCATTAAATGCGGACCATTTTTTGAAATTACCAAAATCTGTAAACTCCGCAAAATCATACTTTTTCAAATCTTCGCGATCACTTCTACTCAACCCGATCATTAGCAGTGAAAGTTACCATAATTTAATGATTTCTGGCAAAATAATGTTAATTTTTTAACTCCTTGATATTTTTCTCGTATATTTGAGATGGAATGTAGATCACAAGTTCTCCTCATTAAATCTATTATTATGCAACTATACCTAATCCGCCCCCACACTGCGCACTCTTTGACACGTCAGAAATATCCATACCGTTGTACGCATGGTATTTTATTATGCATCTTTTTTTAGTTCCATCCCATCAACTGGAGGAAACAAGGAGGTACATATATTATACAAAGCAAGCAAAAAGCCTCACACGACGACGGATGTCTGCCTACGCACACGATGGCATACAGCACACCACAAGAGAAAAGTCAATACATCTGTGTGATGTGTGCAAGTCTCGAGCATGCGGTCAATGTTGTTGGAGCTTTTGGAACACCAAAACCATAACAAACCGATCCTACAAAATGAACGTGAACTTTTTGCAAAATAAAGCAAAATAAATTATCACCTCACACACAAGCTTAACAATGTTTAGTAATTTGCTCAAAGTGAATTGCAGTGATACCAACTAGCTATGACTGTGGAATGTGACACTTTAGTAAATATATAATGTGCGAACCGCCGTTGAATTTCGCACGATTCAAATGGAATTACATAATAATATAACCCTTGATATCTATTCCGGAATTGCACATGTCTCCGCAAAACTTCGAATGTGAACGTGCTCTTCACAGTTTTCAGTATGGAAGTGAAAAGTAAACTCTTAATTTGGCTTGAACATACCGGCCACCGGTAATTAAGGGAAAAGGTGCAGTAAGCGGTTCGTCGACATAGTTTTCCCAAGTCACTAAAAGGACACCGGACGGAGACGGGGGTTATGGCAAATTTGCAACGGGTTTGAAATGTTTAGGGAGGTTCGACCTATCAGTTTTGGAGGTGTTTTGGGATGGTACGGCTACTTGATAATGTCCAGGTAATTCTAACCATGTGAATTCTTGGAAATTTTTATTGAAAATTTGAACTCCAGCTTTTACTCTGAGTTTATTAAAATTAACAGCAACCGCCAGTGGCGCCAGTGCAGAATGCATTGAACTCTATATTCGTGGAAATGGTTGACTAACGGTTTCATTAGGATTAAATAGGTCACCCCCTCCACCCTTGCACATTTAACGCCGAACGTAGAAACATCAGACTTCCATATTTGATAGTAAAAATAAATTAGGCTATTGAACTCGTGTAATTTGTGGAAACTCAATGTCGTAGTATTTACATTGTTTTCATTTACGGAATTGATAACGATAAGTATTACGCTGAATTCTTTTTTTTGTAGGAAACGGTATATTTCAGCTGCTGGCTCATTGCATCAACTTCAATATTTGTTGAATGTGGAGTTTATATAGAGTCTCAATCTAGAACATGAATGCTAACTGAATTCTGTACCAAACACACCAAATAAATAGTCATTGCTTACAGCTCCGTTTTCAAGAACAATGGGTACTTTCCAACTTTACTTGCAAGTTGCAATGCTTGCAAAAACACCCTCTCTTCCATGAAATCTGTCTTCAAAATTTAGTTGTAATCATTTACAATTAATTGAAACGTATAACGTAGTTCCTTAGAAGGAACATATTTCAGGCAAGCACAACAATCTTTTAAATAGCTTTGCACTTTGCACTTATTAAGTCATTTCAAATTACAAAACCATCGACTCAAAAATGGATCTTTTGACATCGATTCGAGTTGAATTACCTGGGTTTTACTATTCAAGACATTTTCAACCGCCGCAATGTCGGATACCAGTGCGATGCTGCGGGGAAAACATACCGTATAAACATCTCCGAGCAATTCGTTTGCAGAAAAACCGAATCAGTACAATCATTTTTTGCACGATCAAGGTATCCCTCCTTGCATTTAAAATAATTACAGTGCCAGATTTGTTACTTAGGAAGAACATGCGACATGTAGCATGTTTCGTAATATGCAAGTGCACATTCTCTCCATTGAACAAATTAGCCGTTTTTGTGTGAAAGTTATGTGCATCAGTTCGAAAAGTTCGATTGAGACTAAATAAGATATCCAGGTATCCGTAAAAAAAATTGAACTGCCAATGTGCTCTTATTTTAAAAAATATATATATTGACAACTGACTGTTGTTTTTACTAAACTCCCATTCACTAAAAGAACATCATTTCCGTGTTCTATTAACAGGAACGGTTTTTTCGATTTCAAGATATGTACATGAGTTACATGTATATCGAAGGGTACAATTTGTGTAACGACTCAAGGGTTAGGGAAAACAGTGTTTTAAAATACGCTGGTATCTGATTGATATAGTACTTGGAATAAGTAAATCGATAGATTCGTGATAAAGGTTCTTTAAAAGAGATTTTTGCTGGACCCAGTGTGGGTGTTACGGCTTTGTGCGTGAGCCACCGAACTCGTCCAACAAGTCTTCCGTTTCTCTGAATCACAGAAATCTGCGTTACATAATACTGCAACGCAGTATGCTCTACTGCAAGCTTTGCACCTACAGCCATTGTTCATCCACTGTCATCCCAGGAAAATTTTTGCAGCAACTATGTATAAGACTTTATAAAAGAACTATCTCTCTGCACAAATCAATCAGCATTTTGTTACTACATAATATTCGTAAGGTACAGAGAAGAGAGATCCACTTTGTCATATTATGGATGGTACAGTTAGGCACACACATGCACATCGTCATTATATGTAGATGCAATAATTGGCCAGAGGGAATCCACAGCGGTTGTTATCAGACGAGTTGGTTCAGTCTGACTTCCACCGTTGATCCGTAAAGTCACCCACCGACGACCAGCACTACAGTATAGACAAAACCAGATTTGCATACATTCCTTCTCGAGCGCATCAAAGCATTGACTCCTCACAGTATTTACTCTTTCGTCGAACTTGACAAGTGTACTGACTTTGTATCGGGCTTCCTTGCCTTTCCTTATCAACCTGGTTTGAATTGAAGATCCTATGATTTACTAATTACAATTAGTCAAATCGTGTAGAGGCGGACCGTGTGATTTGCTCGTGATACTGATATACCTGTAATTGTTTGTTTACCTGTGTGACAGGGCATTCAATCTCCTACATTACTCGAGGCATCAGTCATTTATACATTTCTGTTGTCGTACCTCCTCCTTTCTTCAAACTCTCAAACTCCTTCGTGGGACTACTCAGAGAATCCCGTCATCTCTTCTGTCATTTTCCGTTTAGCCGTCAGTCAGAGAGCAGCGTTGTGAGCTTTAGCCAGAGAACGACCAAAACTGATTCCTGAATTGTGTGGGTGGCCCATCTCAACGTATTGCCACGAATAGCAGGAAGAAGGATCTTGCACTTTCGCTCAAGAATAAGGATCTGCATTGCAAATGCAGGCACGCACAGCGAAAACTGTCGAGTGTTTTACATGTAAATTACAAGCAAAACTCTTCTCGAGTCGTTAAAATTTTGTCACGTTAAAGTATAAATATTCCATGACGTAAATACAACGCACGCATAATGTGCAACTTTTGACGAGGAGTCAACGCCTTCGAAATCCAAATCGCTTTCTTTCTCTCCGTTCCCCGCATCGATTCTCCTGTTTTTGTTGAACAAGTACACTCGTGTAGCGAATGCCGTCATAATAATACCCTTGTAGAGCATAATAGCTGTGGAGAGAGAGATTCAAACGGAATGAGATTCGGTGGAGGAGTCATGAGGAGTACCAGAACAAGATCGTCTTCGACTGTCGCTGCTGGAAGTTATTGCAGTATACGACGCGGTCTCCGGCTAATGTACGTAGTGAATGTGCTCTCATGTTTACTCCTAGTGCTATGTTCCGCCTCGTACGCCGTTTTCGAGGGTGGGGATCATCCATCCGCCTCCTTCTCGGTTCGAGGTGGAAGCTCAACAAGTGGTGACACCAGTTCCGATCCTGTCGTTGATCTCGATCGTTTAGTTTGGGACTACTTCCTGAAAAAGTATTCCGCCTCAGGACGAAATGTCCTTGCACCAGACGAGCTTGTGCGGATGGTGACGTCCTTGCAAAAATGCCAGTACAAAAGTAGCCAACAAGTGGTAAGGATGAGTGCAAAGACATAATATGCATAGACATAATATGCAATACGTAAAGAATTTGTGTAGGTCATACTATCTTTGATGTTGTTATGACTGTAAGTTATGCACGTATGAGAATCTTTGCGTATTTGTATTGTCCACTGCAAACACGTCTAGTCATGATTGCTTTGATGATTTTGAATGTCTTGTTTGTGATATGATTTCATTCAGCAGAATGAAGCGATAGCATTGTGAGCAAGTGTGGTATATGAGTTGTTTGTACTTTTAGACCGACCTTTCTTATCGCGGCGCTTCCGGATTGGATGGGACGGATTCAATGTCATCTTGCGATCGAGTTTGGGAGAGCATTCTTCCTCACCAGAATGATGCGTCGGCGAGCACAGCCTTCTTCAACCAGTCCAGCTTTGCTAAAATTTGCCAACGACTCGTGTTCAACATTGCCAATCCGGAGTGCTGTGCTGGGAAAGCGGGCAGGGTCTATACGATTACCAACTCGAAATCTGGAGGAAATTCCCCTCCAGCCACACCCCCGGTTTTGGCGGACACGAGGAATGCTCCCAAGAAGGAGAAACCGAGCTCTGGAGAAGGTACATATTATGGATAATGCTGAAAATGGCTAGATATTATTAGCATAATTTATTCATCGCTCGATTATACGCATTTGCCCGTATAGACATTGCAAACATATTTCGGAGAGCTATCCTCTGCTGAAGAAGCTGCAGCTTGAACAGCGAACTTTTCTGATCACATATTCATCACAATAACTCATTGTATAAGGAGATAATCTTTGCATCATTTTTCCGAAAATGTGGTATGCTCATTTGGTACAGCTGCAACTTACAGCCTGTGAGCTTGAGAAACGTATTCCAATTGGGACTGAAGTTCACTGGGATCACATTAGCACGGCTTCTCGAGTCGTTCAAATTGCGATCATTCTTTTCGCTGTCATTATTTTGAGATAATAGTAAGAGTTCTAGCCTCTATCGCTGTCGGTATTTATCGCATATCGCTACCTTAATTGCAGAAGGCCGTAACTGAAAATTTAAGAAATTGCAGAAGGCCGTAACTGAAATTTTAAG
>JAHZMW010003249.1:0-18570 GCA_027743745.1 Alloscopus bannaensis
GATGCTGTATGGTATAACTGGATTCGTAATGTTCAGTCAGATTTTGAACTGACAACATAGACGTGGCCATTAAAAGTCTTTAGCTTAATTACAAAGTTCCGGTAATTGAATGGCAGCTTGACAAATACACAATCTAAACCACTTTCTATCGAAAATGAGTGAATCATCAAGCACCCCGTTCTTTCGTCTGCTTACAATTAGTAAATCAGGTTAATGAATTTTGTGCCCGCCAAGAAGAAGATTGTGTTGTCAACACAAACACGCTCTTTCTAATCCTGTGACTTTCAAGTTTGAGAGATGCGTCGCATTATCGGAATAAAATACACATGCTTTCTCCCGTACGTGTACAGTGACAAATTAGAAAGAAAAGAGGAGACAATTACAGCTACACACAAACTCACCTAAAAGGCTCATCCTAATTTAAACCAGCTTTCTTTCCGCCTCGAAGGAAAATAATATTTCAAGGGAGCATAAAAGCGTCGGGAGAAAATACTGGGTTTTTTGTGTTTGTGAGCTTGGTGTTAAAACCTCATTCAAAGTTTATGATCCAATTAGGACCTGATGTCGTGCCAAACCTATAAGTGAGGCACAACTCACCGAGAAAATTCCGCTCTTTTTATACCTTTTAAGCCCTCGCCATTAAGTAAAGCATGCAAGTGTACGCATTAGAGTGAGAGAGCCCAATTTATATCAAAAGATACATACGTAATGTGTACACCACCCTGCTTCTGTGAGTTCGTGTGATGTCTGATGCGGTTTAATATGTACGTGTGTATTTTTTTTTCTCTCTCTCTCTCCATCTAGCTTTTTCTTGGTCTTTTAAGGATTTTATTCCAGCACCTTCCGCCGAGAAGGTAATAACATGACCTAACCTTGCGTAGCAAAGCGACTATTAAAGTAAGGCTATTAGCTCTTTTGTGATACGTAAAAATGTTGTATGTGAACATTTCCCTTTATTTTTCCGGCAAAAAGATGTGAAAATGAGACGCAAGCATACATGGCTATATTGCCATTTCATCATCATGCGACAATCCTTTCCTCTACATGAGCCACTCTTTTCACTTCAATTTTTTTTCGTAGGGAGTAGCGTAACAAAAGGAATTAAAGGGTTGCTCTGTGTGTGTGTAGCTGGTTTTTCTTCTCTCGTGAAATCTTGTATTCTCCGTATGAGAAAAGCTATTTCATGGGTAAACGAGGACAATGAATCTGATGAGTATGACTATGTGTGGATGTGTGAAGATACTAGTGTCGTTCCACACATATGTGTAGATGCATAGGTGACTATAAAATGTATCTTTTACTCTACTTGTCAGCTGCGTAGAGGGAGGGTTGTGAGGGCAAGAATATAAAAGGGAAGCTGTTTGGCTACACATGTATTTTGGAATTCTTTTATTTTTGTTATTAAAGCTTGGTTTACGAGCTCAGCCTTTCCTCGTGGTAAATTAGGCAGCTGTTATGGGAGCCTTGCCTTTCGTTCTCCCTTTTATATTTGCCATGCTTTCTCTCTACTACGTTTTACGCTTGTGCCTTTCCCTAAACAATGCCAATTGTGAAAGGAATGATTTCCCTTCGTTTCTCCCTTTTCCTTGGATCTCTCTCTGCTCTCCTTTGACTGAGCGTTCTCCGTCTGTGATACTATTGAGACCTAGAAAATAAAATTTCAACTCTTTTCCAGCTGGCTATACCCTGTTAACTTTAGGTATAATCAGCTTTGAACATCACTCTCAAAGTAGTTCGCTCTTTCTGGATGAAGGGAGCAGGGAAATGAATGTTTCTGTCCAAATATTACCAGAGGCTTTATGCACCCAATCTAATCAATTTTGCTTAAGAGCTTTGGCTTTACGATGGGAAAGGAGGGGAAAAAATCCTCGAGAGTTGGAGCATAAGGTTTACTACAGCGTACCAAATAGAATCAATCCCTTTGATTTCTCCCAAGCATATACAAATATCTCTGCGAGAGCGATCCACTTAAACATAACCTGCTCGGCTTCTCATATAACATTCATGCCCTGCTCAGCTAAGATTGAGAAAGGCACACACACACACACAAACACAGTCTCTTGAACAACCGGTGTTATAATTACAGTCCGGATGGGAGCATACATTTCCTTCGGCGATCCTACATGTGGAAGCCTGTCAAAAAGTTGGAGAAGGACGCTACTGCAACTGGAGATGGATGACTGGCGAAGGGAATTGACAGCAGCACACGTGGTTAATGAATACCCCATGAATTTGATCAAAGACGAAGCCCTGTTTGAGCTCAGAGTGACTAGTGGGAGAATGGAAGTTACTGACGAAACTGTGGTCGAGTCGAGGGAACGTGTTTGTACTGGGTCACAAACAAATGTATATCAGTCATTGGCATGGACCAATGATTGTAATGGAGAGCTTCACGAGGAGGGAAGGAGATACGAACTACCTGGCTTAAATGGATTTTTCTTCGATTGTCAGATTTCTTTGTGTCGAAAATAGATGGATGATGAGGATAATTAAGTTTTCCTCGATTTTACTCGCAAACTACACTTTAGTATTATTCCAGTCGAGGAATCATATATACACACACCAGTGAGAAAAATGGTCAACTAAACCAACAACAACCGGAGTAATTCCATAAATTCTATTCCAAAGACCATTAAAACTTCTGATCAGTTTCGAGTTGCCCCGTCTGACCAATCGAATGCCCATAACTTACGCAATACAAATCGAGTTTATAATAAACTGCAATACACCCATATCCGTTCAATAATTATTCTTTACAGTGTACAGGTGATATTGACTAATACTATTGACCCGTACCTTGCAATCGAATGTGATTTGAGTTAGTCTTTTAAATCCAGGATTTTGACCAAAGTATAGCCAACAGGTATATTTAAACAACAAAGTCGTACATATTTATGTCGGTAAACATGTGCCTCGAGCAAAATTATACCACTCAAATAAATTAGTAGCTAGAGGCGGACGAAAAATGTTTTATTTATATGCAACATGATTTAAGAGCGTTGAGAATTTAGTTAATACTTTGTAATTGAGTGGAGAGCAGGATTGAGTGAGAAAAAGTCGTAGTATGTGACCACCTACATGTATTGCCTGAAACAAAAAGTGAAGTTGGATGAGTTCAAATTAGAATGAAAGCCGCACGCTTGTTCCGGTGAGAAAATTACATTTTATGTGTCTGCTACTTATATTTATTGGGAGAGCATACAAGTGGTCAATAATTCAAAGCTGTTGTGTCCTCGTGCTCACGAAACGCAACGTCTGCACCAAAAAACATGGTCTCACCCCGAAACAGTATCGTGTACACATGTTTCAAGCAAGTGACCTTCTGTATGTCATTCACCCTTCATTAAGCTATAAATCAGAGGACTTGGAGGGGGAATTTGTGAGAAATCAAGAAAATATCATTAGACAACCAAAAGGAAACAGAAGACAGCTAAAGGAAATTTATGTGTTTTTGAATGAGATTTATACAACAGAAAAGAGAAATAGGAAGAGCGAAAAATATGACTTGGTAAAAGCATAACACTCCAATTTGCCCTACGATTGTGCACCCTCCTCTCAGGTTTGTCTACAGAGAAAGCTATTTTTGAAAGTGACCCACGCAAACTGCCCACCTTTTCGTAGTGCGAAGCAATTTTCCTATTGTGTGTGCTTCAGTGATGTTTAAACGGAAAAACCATCTCATTTACCGTTTTCCGCTTGTAATGTTATTACGCTTTGTCATAAGGGAAAGTGTGCTCCCACATGTCTGGGTATGGATGAAAAAAGTGTAATGTCTCCGACACATATTATATGACTCGCGTTGTGAAAGACAAAGGAAAGAGCATTTCACAGAAAATGTATCTTCATTATTCCAAAGCCATTGACTACGTGTCCTGTCACTCTCTGCTTTTCTTCCATTCCACAAAAACAAACATCAAATTTACTCTTTCACACACGTATTCGCTTCGAAAAAAAAATGTTCCAAACTCTCGACACAGGGAATACATAAAGTGACTGTGTGTGTGTGTGGAGTAGGAAATGTCATTTCCTCTGGAATGAGGAATATACACAGGTCTTTTTGTTTCTCTTTCAACAACAGAACAAAACTAACAACATTTCTGCATTCAAAACAAAGGAACGCTCCACCACGAGCACATTCGGGAAGCAATCTGAGAACATGCTTATCGAATGAAGCAGGGGCGAAAAAGTCTCGTCCCGACAAATTGCAAAAATATTTGTCACAAACACACATTACACGGAGGAGGTAAAGCCAAGAATGAGAACAATACGGTAATAGTGATGTGTGATTCTGGCGAAAGATATTGAGAAATAGCCTTTATAAATAATCCGCACAGAATGGAATGTCTATCATTCGAGTTATTTCCAAGAAATTTCAAAGAGAACATCCGCTCACCTTACCGATGTCAACCACAAGAGAAAAATAACAAACAACACGAATGTTTTGTATGAACACCAATTTTTCACGGAGAAAATCCATCTGATAAACCACAAAAAATGTGTACAAAAGGAATCTTCACACTGGTCACTCGCTGCTTTGCTGTTCATATTATTCGACGTCTCTGGAATGGAGACGTTGTCCTAGTGGTCTCACAACAATAACGCGTTGCATCGTTTATCAGTATCATTTTCCTTGTCATTTTTTTCCACCTTCATGGTTTGCTCAAGGATACAGAAGGAAATCAAACTCCAATAACCGTCCAGAGATTGTCTTCATATGAAGGAGAAAAAGGAAACAAAGAAATGGGCAGAAAAAAAGTAGGCAAAATATGAAGAGGACGTAATACCACCTCCATCGCACTTCCATATCGTATAGAGCGCATTTTTTTCTTTTCCGGCTCTCTTCTCTTGAGGAATGAGAGGTCGCACATTTTTACTTTCTCTCATTCTCTCCGTTCCAGCTACTACAAAAATCGCATTCGGAGAAGGGAAAAACAGAAAGACAAGAGAGGAAGGGAATGTTTTTCTTAAGATACAACTACAGCGTCTACATGTTATTGAATCAGAGTCTGATAAGGTTGCACCACACATTCATCGTCTAGATTTTTTCGTGTTTCTTTTTCCTCTGTGCATATTGTGTGCGCGCGGATATTGTAGATTCTTGATGTGGGCAAAGATATGCACGCTCCAGCCATAATATTAAAGGATTTAGGTGTATTGTATGTGTGTGCATGCAGGTATGCAGTATGGACATATAATATATACATACATTTGATGGAGCGCCGTGAATTCACAACTCCCGGAGAATTTTCCACCATACGAGTATGAGAAAGGGAAGGAGATAGAAGGAAATTGGACGAGGCACGGAAGGTATAAAGAAAGGACAGTCATGAAGGAATCAACTCGACGGGTCGTTGCACATTGACAATTGAAAATAACCCGATGGTTCAGAGAGAACATTTCGAGAGATTGTGCCATTTCATTCATGCTTGCTCCTCTCTCTAGTAAAGGTAGCCCAACTTTTTTTCGCCATCCTTGTATCGCTCTATACAACTATTTATGTATACTCTGCTCATTGCTAGAGTTGCGATCATTTTTTCCGTATGTGCGCCAAGTCTTTCTAAACGACGAGGTTCAGCTAAAATACTAGCAGCAGTATTATAGTGCACGGTTCTGGTTGCCCCCTGTTTAGCTTTCTCTTCTCGCTTTCTCTTTCTCTCCCAAAAGAAATACGGAGAGTCGTATATTTTGCCACCGGTAGTGTTACGCACTACTACTTTAGAGACAGAAGCTATAATACTCGGTATTGCGTAGTCGTGCAAAACGATCCAGAACTCAAGCTTGGAGCGAGATCCTTGAGAACAAGGAGATTTCAGTGTTTTTCTCTTTCCATCACTTTCATCTTCCCCTTTCACCGTTTTTATCCTTTCTCCATAAGACGGCTGCTTTCGCGTGTTGTTAGAAACTATATATTTATGTATTATAAAAACTTTTATGCTAAGATATTCACAATATCTTATGAATCTTCACCACATGGAATATTTATGGAGGATCGAGGTCGCCCATATAAAATTCCAATTACGGCGACAACACAAGTAGGTGCACACTGAGAAAAAAAACACTTTGCGTTGAAGACAACCTGTCCTTACACCAATATTAAAGTGGTTACGCAACATGCTCGTTTCCAAACTGATGTGAATTATGAAGCCAAGGAAGAGAATACACATCTACATACACATTCCAACACTAGTTTATGGAGAGATACGAGGGAAATGTGAAAGAAAATCATAAGGGAGTCAAGTATCCTTCAACTTGACAGTGTTCTAGAAATTCTATACTAGCAAAGTCATTAGTATTTGACGAGAAGTGACGTTTATTTCCTTGTCACCACTGAACTGAGGTCATTCCAGAAATCGCAGCATTACAGGATTTGTCTCACAACTAACAAGCCTATGGCAAGAGTGTACAGCTTCACACTCGAGAAATCATTGGGAGAGAGAAAGGAAAGAGATGGTATTTTACATACAAAAGGAACGTGAGAATATGCGAAACCACCACAATATTATGTGCTCCATGTGTGTGCGTTCGGGTTTCGTTTTTCATTCGAAAATCAAATGGAAAACCATCTATTTGCTGTATGCCTTTCATTCTAGTCGTTGTTCCCTTTCAAATCAGCTCAAATAACATGACTTTTGATGTTGATACGTATTCCGAGTCAGGATATGCTGTAGCATTGCGAAAGGAATTTGAAGCCGCATCAAAATCAGGTCCCTCCTCATCAAAGGCGTGAAAAATAAAGGAGAAGCTAAATCTGTCGACAATGCGTATTGCCTACATGAGCCTCCACAGTGGCAAAAGATCATAGAGAAACTCTTTTTCTTTCTCTTCCTCACATGCACACACTAAAATCATGCGCGATTCATAGAGCAAAACGAGCAGTAAACAAAGTTTATCCTGACTACTTCTTATGTCCTCTCACAGTATCCCCGGAGAGTAAATAACAGTAATAATTTTAAACAGATATGCATATATAGAGCCACATTGTTTGCACAATCCCAGATTGCACATTGATTGTTCAAGCTTTGTTTGCATCATCCGACCTTTCCGTGTCATCTGTGGTCAGCTTTACTGTAGCCCAACTTTTGTTTGGCATCCCTCCCAGTGCTCCTCTTACTTTCACAGCTTGAAAGAAAGTAATACTCCAAAGGGATTTCCTCACTCTGTTGTGGAGCCACATACCTCGTCGAACATCTGCCTTCACAATATTGGATTCTCCTCGATCCAGCTTATACATGCACATGACGTCTCATTTATATGAGTTTGACATCCTGGGCCCCATTGTGTTCAAAGTGGACACAAGTAATTTATTTCGCCAGCCGCATTTTTATACATGGATTAGCTACTCCTATACCCACTTATCTACCGAGTTAGAATGATCAATGGACCTTACGAGAGCGCAAAGGGGGAGACTCTAAAATTTACATACAAGTCATTAAAAAGTTTGCCTTTATTTGAAATGTCGACCACATTCAAAGCGTAATTTCAAATTGCATCCACAATCCCTTTTTTCTGTCCATGCCTCTGATCTGGAGGAGAAAATTCTTCTGAATACACAGAGAGAAGAAAAAGGGATCCAGCAGCAATCTACCGAACATCTGCCCACCATCGATGTTCCATGAAACTCACGATCAGAGCACACGACAATCATTACTACGTTTGTTCATTTTTCCCAGCTACAAAATAACCCCTATTTTCAGCTAAGACGTGGAGCGTTATCACGACTTTTTGTCAGGGGGAAAGTGTTATATTGGTGTAGATAAAAGTTTGGCCCATAACATTGTTTTTGACGTTTACAAACACGTTCTCAAACTGATTTGACTGAACAGGATGGAAATGGAAAAAGTAGTGGGGAAAGTGGTTAGGTCATGTCGTGAAAATGCTAATAACAAGGTGACGTATGTATATGACTTGAAGCGTGTGGATTTGGATTGTGGATGTGGCTCTCACTTTCTCTTTTTCTCTCCCTCTATACACACACAGACAAGACTGGCGTGTACATCTCTGAAATAGAAGTTGTGTGGCGATGGAAAAAGAGTGGAATGGAATACAGACTACTAGTATATACGCGAAAAACTTTACGCTGTCTTTCGCAGTCGTGCAGCAGAGGCATCGCCGCTATCTGGGAAAGTTGAGCGTTATATAGGAATCAGGACGAAATAACGTTGTATTAGAGTATTAGACGGTTTGCTACCCCCAAAGTATGTATATGTAGGCATTCATTTTTTTTGGCTGTGAACATAATGGAAAAATACCTAAGTTTTATCTGCTCGATTGTGCGACGAGTGAGTATATATGTGTGTGTATCTCTTGAGGTAAGTAGCTTGGAACTTAGGCGTCACTTCCAATGTCACAACAGTGCCGAGCCAAGTCAACTCGTTTCGGCGGGACGTTGTTTGAATAATAATGGAGGTAGAAAACAACAGACTTCAGCAACTGCTTGCCTCACTTTTTGCATCAACTTTTTTATATTATGATTTTTTTTCTTATTCTCTCTTTCCTATATATGCGAGTGTGTAATATGTATGTGCTAGCTGCAAATCCAGTATGCTAGAAATGCTCCCCAAGTCGTAGCTTCTGGCACACACAAAAATCCGAGCGTACGGGCTTAATATGGAGAAAGTGGTGGCTGGTGAATATGGGGAAAGCGCACTCTGTATGAGTATAAAGGAGTGGATTTGTGGCGTCTAAAATTCATGTTGTTTTCCTCCTCAGCGTGTCGGAAGCCACAGCAATAGAGAACGAGTACGAGAGAAGGATAGTAAAAAAACAGCCAAGTGAGATGAGCTGTGATGGGAAGGAATGGCTGTCATTCCATTTCCGGACTGTTTCCCACTCGGAAATTGGAATTTCAATTGGCATATTGGCATTTGTGCAGAAAGGGCTGTAAGTGGAGAGCGTGTACAGGAAGCTCGAGATCTGTACACAGGAACTACCGTCTCCAATGTTTAGACGGTGAGAGTTAAAGCAACAAAAAATATACAATACGTGAAAGCTTGCTGCTGGCAAGAGGGCAAGCAGAGTGGCAAAAATACGCGCAATGTTCACCAAAGTTCTGGGAAGAAGAAAGAAGAGAAAGTTTTGTGCTAGTGGGTATATGTGTAGAGAAAGTGAGAGAAGGCAAGCTGCCACTGAATTGAACTAACGTTTTAAAAAAAGCAAACCTTTCCCTCAGTCCACGCCGAATGGGGTAAAAGGTAGAGAAGGAGATAGCCTCTGTTTCTCTGAAAAGTGAACCACATGTTGGCAACTCTGGTTCGGTGTGAAGAATACAGCGGTGTGGTGGTGACAAGACGAAAGTGGAACACAGCCGTTCCAGCTTTCACCGTAATATAATGTAGAATATGTGGCTATCATGATTTGGTATTCAAAGAGGATGCGACATTCACACAACACACACACAGCGACGAGAGATAGTCAGAGATTTGTCCTTTAAAGAGGGAAAAAAGTCTTTACATGCACCCACTTAATATTCGACAACGAAATGAAAGTCATCTGTAACTTTCACGAAATCTAGTTGTACCCACATACACTTCCTGGCATAACGGAGATTCGCTTTCAATCACACCACCAACAACGTAACCTATAAGCCTATAAGCTGTATCTATAAAGACATTTGTCCATGTTACTACTATACTCTCTCCTCGTTCTTCTCTCTGTCTGCGAAGCATATAGCATATAGCTCGTCGTATAGCATGAAAGCGTTAAAATTGAATATGTATGTTTATGGGTAATACAATGTTACTTTCTCCAATTTATGCTTGGTTCAAAGGGTCAAAGGTATTTTTTATTATTATGCTGTAGTAGATATCTGTCAACTACTGAAGCGAAAAATCTAAATTACTGCCTCCAATGCAGCATTTTTCTCGTGGAGGCACTCATTCTCGTACTATACTACCACGACTGCCATCCGTGGAGTTCAGCCTATTACATATTGTATTCCTTTTTCAGAGCACAAGAGAAAGGGAGAGAGAAAGCACAAAACAGGAATACCAGCGGCAGTTCATTTTCAGCAACATACTAGACTCTCTTTATTTACTACCATTTCCCAAAATGTTTGAGGAAATCGAAAAAATATTTTTCCTTGTTCCCTCCTCCACACAATTGTAAAGAGGAGCATTAGCTTGTTCCTCAAGTGAGAGCTTTCTCTCGTACACAAAAAGAAAGTACAGAGACTCTAGGAGCAGTAGTTATTCGATAGTTATATTTATCAACTGAGCAGGAAACCACAAATCAACTAGTCTGTAACTAACGTACATAACAAAAAATCGAGATTTATTCATGTATGCAAAACGCAAGACATAAAATTCTCATGAATTAGAATTCTTCTCACATTTATGCATCTCGCCATCGCTGGGCATAAAAAGGAGAAGAGAAACGGAGCTATAGAGTTGTCAGATTTCCTTCTTAAAGATGATTACGTTTTCCCTCAATGCCATAAACACATACGCGGTCAGGGTTGGCGCATCCAAAACAAGGAAAGCTCATTTGACTCTTTTGCGCAAATTGAGCTCAGCACAAAATCTTTTTCTTTTCTTCTGCCAACTGCCTTTAAGTATTTTCTGATATGAAAAATAATCGTTTACAGCAAAGACACAAGCGCTCATTTTTATGCGAGCGGATCCGATGCTGTCTCGCGTTATAATTCTTCTCTGCCTTTTGTGCACATATTGCATACAGACAACATCACAGCGTTATTCCTTTTCTTGCTCCCCACAATATTTCACTACTATATCGCATTACTGTCTTCAAAACCTTTCTCTCTGACGTTTTTTTTTGCAAATCGGCTTTGTTGAACTGGAGTTGAGGATGTAAGTTCAATTGTCATTGTGGAAAACAATCTTAAATCGAGAAATTTTCTAGTGTATAGAGTACGTATTGCGATATGGTTAAACTTGAAATGTTAATTTATTGTCGTCTTCACAATTCACCGGTGAACAAAGATGGTGACCAATAGCTGATTATGCATTGTGCCCCGGTTGCTCCATTGAACTGGATTGGACCAAGAGACCTTTTTCTGACATTGTATAACAAAATGTGTTTCCGATATTTGATGCAACTATTATTCCTACTATTTCATAAAATACTCACTGTGAATTTGAACCGTTTGGTAATTCTATTCCTCTGTGGTACAATAATCAGTAGAACGACTAGAACGCGTTCGAAAAGTTATCAAAATCAATTGTAACGTCTCTGTTTCAAGAAATTCAATGTAGAATATCGTAGTGCGTAAGTTTTCATTCAACGTTAATTTTAAAGCTCGCACGATTGTCATTTAGGAACATTTGTGAGACACATAGAATGTAAACTTCTTTAGTAGCACTAAATTTTACACTATGTCAAACTCTTTCTGAACTCTTCCCGCTACAGAAAGGGATATATATGTATAATAAAATAATATGGAGCTTTTCTACGTAATAAAGCCATAAATGACACTAGTGGTATGAAGCTACTAGATAGAAGATGAGCGTCGTGGCAAAAGGTTGAACGTCACCTGTGTTGTTGCTCCTTCCTCTGAATTGATCTAATTTCTAATATCAGAGCTTCTCATCAGCTGAGTAAAATGGCTCCTTTCAGCTTTTGTGAGAACTCAAGACAAAGCTTTCCAGCCTTCCTGGGATTATTAGTAGAACTCAGGAAAGCTCACAGTGAAAGGAAGGAGGCAAAAAGCACATTCAGATGAAAGGTTGACAAAAAATGAGCTTGTATAAATGATTTCTCTCTTTCTTGTGAAAAACTTAAAATTGCCTACGGACTCCTTCCATCATCATCCAGTCCAAAGTGTGTGGTGATATTCGTGACACAGAGTCATCTAAAAAGCGCAAATGTGTGCGCTGGGCCTAGCAAACAAGCAGGTTGAAAATAAGGTCATTTTATATACATGCATTTAAAAGTAATCTTTTTGCATTATGGAGAAACCCTAAGCAAACTAAACATACCACAATAATATGCATCGTATACACGATCTAGCAGGGCAGTTTTTACATATAGTAGAAGCTTGTCATGCCAAAAATCATCTATTTTATGAAGCAAGCCGGCATGATTAGGGAGTCAGATTTTGAGAGGAACGGCTTTCCTGCAACAGTATACAAAATACATCTTCCCTTGTCTCCTTCCATCATCTTTTTTGTCCCTCAAAGGCAACAACCATCAACAACCCTTTACCTACCTGAGCAAAACTTTGCTTATAACAACCTTTTCGCTCAGACGTATTTCCTCTTGTCCTTCCTTCCGTGAAGAATAAGTGATGAGAGTGGAGAAAGAGAACGAGAGAATAGTGTCTTCCCGCATAATGGGTTGTCCCTGAAGAGAGGAGATCGGGAGAGAGTAAAGGAGTGTAATCCAAGAGAGGGCGAGAGAGAAAGAATAAAGTGAAAAAAGCTGAGAGCAGAAATGAAGCGACGTTTCGAGTAGGTAGATTTTCCCTCTCGTCATTGATATGCCTTTCACTTTCACCAACTCAAATACACAAACCATAATCATCCAAGTTTTTCTTCATCTTCCTTCCCTCCCTCTCTCGCCCTCGCTCTATATACGTTATACATACGTTAATATCGTTTTTCTGTTAGAAACACGATCTTCATCTGGAATGCCAATACTTTGTTATTACAATCGTTTCTCAAACTTGTAATATCTGGGGTGGATAAATAATGGGGAATGGAGAGAGTCTTTTCAGCTTTTCTTTTTTCTCCCCTACGACGAGGCTGTTGGAGTAGCAAGCTGAATACGAAATCGATAAAATACACACTAAATCTTCCCTCCCATCTTCCTACTAATACACTTTTCTTGAGAGCCAGAGAAAGTCTGTGCCAGAGAGAGAGAGAGACATTGCAAAATGTCTGTAATAATAACGATCAAACCAAAGTGCGCGTACCGTTATTTTAAGGTACACATGCATACAACCATATATCGGCTACGATAGGTGAATGCTCATTTTTGTGTCATTATCATAACTCCTCTTATTGCTGCCTGTGATGAGCACCAGCGAGCGGTGGATCACACAATGAAGTCGTTTTCGTAAAGACGCGATGCATTAAAAAGTAGCTCCAATCATTAGATGATCAAGTTAATAGTGAAAGAAATAATCAGATAAGACAGCTCTTTGAAGACGTCTTATGAAAGGAGCAATCCGGACTGAAACCCATTTTCTGTTCAACATGATTAGACTGGTGCAAAAAAACGACTTGTCATTTGTTTACCTTATCTTGTGCCAGAATAATGTCTAAAATAAGATGTTTTTTTTTTTTAAAAAAAAAGGTGAAACTACATAAAGCGGGACGAGATTAGCGCTTGTTAATCAGGAAGTCAAAAAAGTGGATTCGGCTTACCTATCGGGACATAAATATTTAGATGTAAACAGTCCTCCGACTCATTTAGGAATGGCTTGACATGGCGCAGGTAATCAAGGTATCCTCTGGGCATTTCCTTCAATGCAGCTGTTTCATTGCTGATGTCTGGCATCATCTACAACAACAAACAGGACATGAGAGCACTGCTTGACTGTGCTACAATCTTTTAATATTTAATGAGTATGGCAGCGTTGATTGAGGTCATCGCTTTCTTGAGGAGAAAGTCATTGACTCAAGGCACGTCACCAGCATCAAGTCAACAAAAAGAGACAGAGAAGTAAGCGAATTTCTTGCCTGCCACAAACAAGTTTTGTCAACAATGCACACTTTCTCTTGCCTGTAGTGCATGTATCTCGCGAGTGAGGTAAACTCAGAAAACACAATGAATAAATGAAGTTTTCCCTCTCGTGAAGAACACAAAGCGAGGTGAGGAAACAAAGCATGTCATTATTTACCTGAGGACACACAAAGCCAGGTTTGGTGGCCTGTCGTACTCCATCCCATGGAGTGGGAGTTTGGGTGGGGCTGAATCGATGAGATTTAATTGGTGGAGAGGCATACGGAATATTCAGGAATACCTACAAACAAATCAAACCAGACTATTTATATATACATCTTAACCGAGTTTGTTATATTTACAACAGGTCAAGTTTTATTAGGACTGATCTCTGCGAAACATCGATTGCTAAACAGTATTTGTTTAAACTTGCTCGTGGTTTTTCTACGTTTCATCGTGACATATTTCTCCGGGGGATACTGTGCTTTTGCACCTGAGTGCAGTGATATTCCAAAGAAGTTGGTAATACTAGTTATAAAGCAATATTCCGGAAGCACGTTATTTACGTATAGGGGTTGATTGAGAACGATTCCTGCTCATTTACGTACGACCACAGTTTCATGACTGGCTTTGGGAAAGCATGAGCCTGGAATTACTATGCAGCTTTACAATATATTCATACATCAAACAAACCACATTTTGTCAAATAAACTACTGAAATTTTGAATTGCATACTAAAAATACACTTCCAGCCTGTACAATTGCCAGTTAGTATTTGAATTAAGACCACCAAACACTAACCTTTCACCTTTACAACTCTACAGTTTAATTTATTTAGTAAAAGCAAACCAGCAAAATCCTTTATGCGAATAATACATACATACGCCTTGTTTTTGTGTATTTCAGTCTCAGTAATGTAATGCCTTTGAGACAATCGACCAGGAGTTCAACTACATAGGTAAATACATACACTTCATCATTCACACGTTGGTTTCTCAACAACAACCTACAGTGCCACCTTTCAGTACACGACAGTGAAGGACTAAATCCCAGCTAATGCTTATTTGTGGCGCGAGCAAATTATTGTTATCTGTTAAGACGACGGAATAGTGCTGACAAGCAAGAATGACTGGACCTTTCCTTCCGTCTTTCACCAGATCAAGAATAATGACATGTAGCTCGAGCAGCAGACTAACACTCCAGAGAGAGTTCACTCAACCCTGAGATTCTCTAAGCTACAGCCACAAGCCCATATTTATGTAACGTGAGTTTTACTCTTCACCCTCACTTGTCTCCTCGATCAACATTAGTTTCCCGGGCCTTGTTTTCACGTCCGTCACCCGAGAAGGATGAGGTTTTCAGCTTTGCGCTCAATCCGTCCGACCGGAAAACTGTCAGGATCAATTTAAGTGAAACGAGGGAAAGGAAGACTCCCTTGAGATTAGCGACGGAACATTTATGACAATAGTGACATACGAAATGGAATCGCGTGGAGTGATCATTTTGATAAAGATGAAAAAAAAAACTCTTTTCTCTCATCTATCTGGTCTTGGTTGTCTCACGCGAGTGAAAGACGAAGCGAGGTAGGAAACTTTCTTCATTTTTAAAACAAAACCCCCAACAAAACTCACGTCTGTACGTTATGACTTGACTAGATAAAATTAAATCTGCTTACCTCGACAATTTTGTTTTTCAGCGGAGTGTTCCCCCCACCATTCTTCCCTTGATTTTGTTGCCCTTGTTGAGACTGTTGGTCAGGGAAAAGGGTCAAACTGAGTCCTTGTACTTTGCCGTACTTGGTGTCTATAATTCTGGACCTGGACTGCCCATCCGGTAATGGCGGAGGTATAGGATCTGTTCCACCACCGGGCTGACTTGGACCGCTGAAGCCATCTAGAAATGTCGAAGTGCCGCCAAAATCCTCTTTATTCTGTACCTGAGGGAGGTGCTCTCCGTCGTGATGAACTACGTGACTTCCGGGCTCAACTCCGTGTACCGGGAGTGGGGTTGGGAGGAAGTGGAGAGTGGTCTCTGAAGTAGTATTCTCATTGGCATTCTGACAACTAATGGCAATTATGCTCAGTAGAATCAACATTTGCTTCATGGCAAACACCTTCCTGAGAGTTGTGAAACAAGGAACATTTATTTTACACTGTCAGAAGAGGAGAGATTGATCCACGCCTTCTACTAACCACTACCATAATCCTTTCCCTCTCGACTACGAAAAACGCAATACTACTCGCTCGCTTTTGTTTCCAGCTCGAAAATCTCTCTCTTAGTGCTGGTCACGAGCTCCTCTATTCCGATGGCTGTGACCGTGCTTGACATTTGTTACTGGGCATTGCACGACGACGACCACCACCATGCTCGGTGTTGGATGGAACAATAGCTCTCGCATCAACGGCATCATTAAAGTTGCTGATGCTTGGGAGGTGATGGATATTCTTCTCGTGCCCTTGTCCTGTGTTTTCTAGTGTTCTCTTTGCTCCGACGACGACTGCTGGCGTGGCTTTTGGCACATTAAAAATCCCCTTTTTACCCTATCCTGCTGCTACTACATCCGCTAATGTCACTACTACACCCTCATGCCTCATTTTGTTGCAATCTTTTGACACATTTCCCCCACTTTGGGTGACACTGAAAAGCCCAGTGTGAAATCATTTTTCTCATTCCAATAAACGTCTATAAATGTATGCATTTATTAGAGTGTCTCTTTGAAGTACACTGGCTATGCTTTCTCTGTTCTTCGCACAAATGGAAATATTCTCCAATGATTCCGCTCACTTTACAGTTTCTAATTGCACTCAGCAACACATTACAACGTTAAATTTCAGATGTACCGTTTTCCTTCGACTTTCAGTACGTATCTCTACATGAAATTTCTAAAGCGGGGCTCCAGCTGGCCGTTTGTGACGGTGCACAACAGATATAATAAAAAAGACAAAGAGTAGGGTTGCCACAAAATGGGCCAGAATTTTGAATGCGCATTCAAAACTTTCTTTTTCTTCACTTAATATATGAGAGCAGACTCGCAGTTGTTCATAACATATGGTACGAATAAATAAAACTCTGCTACACGACAAGCCGTTGACTGTTGTGGAAAATATTAGATTGTACACGAGAGTGTGTCTACTTGATCACCACACACAACACCAGCACAATCATGTTGAGCATGTGAAAACTTGTTTAAGGTGAAAAGTTGTATTATTTTTCTCTCCTATTTTTTTCCTCTCTCTCTCTATGAACGTCACCACACAGGAGCACACTAGTGTTCTTTCAAGGGTTTAAGAATCCTTTCGACAAAGCCACAGGAAGCAGTCTTTGTTCTCTTTGTTAAGATAAGAAACGCAGAACTTCTTGGTGTCATTTTTTCCCTTTCTTTCTCCATTCGATTGTTCAAGAAATATAGGCGCTCGGGGATCTCTGTGTCCTCTCACATAGGTACGTCCATATACTGTGGCTGATAATACTAGAGGAGAAAGTTTGTGTTGCTCTCCTTTCGTGTAGACTTCTATCGACCTTTCCGTCAGAATAGTTATGTGCAGCTAAGCCTATCCGATGTTGTTATAAGTAAAATCTAATGCAAAAAGTGAGACGCCTTTGGTGTCGTTTTGATTCTTCTTTGTGTGTGGTACTTTCTCTCTTTTTTCTTCTTTCAAAAAATCATTTTACATACTCACTCGAGGATCGTGGTGAAAGTATAGGGTATACCAGAGAGATATAGGGAAGACGAACTGCTGTATTTGTCGCACATGTGCTCGCTACGTTCGGCTGCATTTCCTTCACTCGAGTCACATTCTCACAGAGGCAAGAGAGATCCGTGGATTGTGTAGGGCATTTATATAGAAATCCGGTTGAAGAGAGGGAGAAAGAGCGATCTTTTTGTACAAGTGAAAGTCGTCAGTTTTTCTCCTTTTTCTTTTTCTCTCAGGAAGAAATTCACGCCACTTGGCAGTCCTCCCTGAAGTTGATTTTTTCCTCCAGTGATTTAGCAATCTTTACCGACAGTACTGTGTGCTTTTATTGAACTTTTTGGGCTTCGTGTCACCGCGTTTTCATCTGGAAAAAAGACAAATTAAAAGAATGGTTATACGCATTTTTTATGTCTGTCTCGGCTTTGACTTTTTATCAAATAAGAGTATTAAAGGATGACGGGTCTGGGTTTACGAAGAAGGCTTGATTGTGTGACTCGTGGAAATGAATGTGATTTTTTTACTTTTAAACAATTCGTGGTAGTAATATGCATAATATTGAGATATATCCTAGTAGTATTGCGGTGAATAACACAAGACCGACATTATAATTATTATATGAACCCTTGTGTACGCTTAAAAATCCATAAAAACATACTTTCGCATGAACGGAGATACAAAAAAGGCCTGTTTGCCACAATATCAGCTCACTTTTGCGGTTTTTGAGCATGGACGAAACAAATGTTTACTCACGTGAATGAAAGTTGGTGGGTTAAAATTAGGGTGATGAGTGGTGACACTGTGACTGCTGTGGCAGTAAGGAGGAATCCCTGAAAACGTCAGCACAAACACAAAGCGGACGTTTTTTTTCTCTCATGTTATCCAAAAGTCGATAGACCGTATCAAAAAGTCTTTCAGTTCAGCAACTCCATTTTTCTTACCATGTATAGTGTTACAAGATAAAAAATATGAAAGACGAAGACATGAGCGAGAGGGCCACACGATGAAGCACGAAAAGACTAAAAAAAGAAAGTCAAGCGAGACAGCAACCCTTGCATCATGCAATACACAAAAGAGAAAGATGTGAAGAAGACTCTTAAGCGTAAATAAAATGATGGATCCGATCAGCGGGAGTGCAGTGCTCTGCTCAAACATAAAGAAATATAATGATAATAAGGTAGTCAAATATGGTGCGAGATATGCCTTGACATGATCTATTTGAGGAATGAAAAAGTACTTGAAATTTATTGCTTCTAGC
>JAHZMW010003250.1:0-52588 GCA_027743745.1 Alloscopus bannaensis
TGCTCTTTTCAATACATCCTCATTTGAATCTAATTACGCATATCCGTTCGAGATATGCAAATTCAAAAACAGGAAAAAACTTATCTAAAGCCCTTCGTATAAGGCTTGTTTCCTATTTTCCACTAATATTTTCTACAGCCGTGTATGAACTCAGCGTAAAGAAACAGTCTTTTGGTTTCGGGCGTAGTAATTTTTTTTTCTCCCTCTCCCAGTTTGCTCCTTCTATATAGTTTCTTCGCTAATTATACGTATGACATATAAATCGAGTAAAATGCCGGTTTTCATTGACGGTTCACGAAATTTACTACGTCTCTCTCATCCATAATGCATTTTCACTCACACACCACACGGATTGCTCGCGAGGAGAAAAAAAAGTTGAGCACACGTATCACAGAGGGGAGAACAAAGTTTGGTTGGTGTGTACGCCACGCGAGATATTAATATTGCGTTATACTCATACAATATGACGAGTTTTGCTGAGATATGCATTCAAGGAACACGAATGACTGGTCCCATTTTCATACATCAGTTGTAACACTTGAGGCTTTCCTTCTCCAAGAAATGCGCTTACGTGTTTTGAGGGCTACGAAAGCAGCGGAGAAAAATATGTAATGATATGTCGAGTACGAGTTGCCCTGTACGTTTTTTTTTACTACTATCAGACTGCATACCTCCTGCAAGCAATGAATATGACGACGACCACGATGGTGTGGCATTCGATATATTATTTTCCCAAAATCTCGGAGTGAGCATACATTGTTGCAAACGCCGGTAGTGTGCATGCAAGAAGGAAATCCTCGAGACGAGGTGCTTTTTCAGCGAGAAAGCATAATAGCAAACTCACCAGAACAAGCTCACGACTCTTCACGAAATGATGCAGAAGACGGCATGTGTATATCAAAATCCCCTAACCAAACGAAAAAAACGCAAGCCGTGTCTGTGTGTGCGATGATGATGGTAATGACTGTGTTCGTTCAAAATAGACCAGCCGTTTGATCGTAAAGTCATATGATGTAGGCCTCTCATTCATAGAAACACATGCGTGCCTCTCTCTCTTTGGACAATGGTGCAATACACTATTTTAAGTGACGGGAGAGAAAGAAGAGAAAACTTTTTTCCCTTACAAAGTATCGAGAGGGAAATAGATATATAACATGTATATAAAAATAAAACCGCTTCCCCTCTCTTGCCTCGATGCATCATCACATCACGCTCAATAATAGGGAATGTCTCACGCCGATATACTCTCAAGAATATTATGCCAATGCCGTAGTATTTCGTCGACTTTTGCTCAGGTCCTGACTTTGGCTTTACTTTCGAACTTGTCGAACACACTCACACACATTCCTCCTGAACTCGAGCATGCTATTCCTTCCCTACATATATTCATTCGGAGTACTCGTGCCGTGAGCAGAGAAAAATCAGAAAAAAAACTATTCTCTCTCACTAAACGGAGTTGGAGACATTTCCTCACCGAGTCTACTCACCCCAAGCCCACATTCCTAGCTTTTTTTTCCTATTCTTGCTCACCATATCGGAAAAAGCCGTGAATATCGTTGGCGGTGTGATGCAGGAGGAGAACACCATTACTGCTCTATTACTAACCCGTTTCCCTCGATTTCCCTAATCATCCCGTCAATTGGGAAAGAAATGGAAATGGGAAAAATATGCGAATTCAGCTCGACTTTATTACAAGGACACAAGAGCAGGGAGATCCCATTTCTCTTGGCGCAGGACCCCTTTGCCTGTAATGTGATTCATTATAGCTGTGTATCATCCCACAATTAGGATGATTTATCATCAAAGGAAACAATCATGAGCGAATGAATCACACACTGGATACACCCGCTGTATCCAACAATTACAATGGTGATGTTCCCAAGGCTACAAAAAATTGTGTGTGAATCAAACAAAGGGTGATGGAGTCCTCATGATGATCCTCTTTATTTTTCACCATTGTCCTACGCCTGACTCATCCACGTGGTCAGTTTCAACAAAATGTGCCTCACTCTTCATCGTACCTGTGTGCCAACTGCCTTCGTTCCCAGTAACACACACGCATGCTGCACCACAGTAATTACAGGCTACTACGCTGTTATCATCTAATTCTCATATCCGCACTCGGAAAACAATAACAATGATGATTGAGTCAGAGATAAAGCTAATTTGTGGGACGCTGATGGGCTCGGAGAGGAGCCACAAATCAAAAATGTGTTCGTCGCACACTTTATCGTCATTCCGGCGCGTCTCCTTGTTTGTACATCAATTACTGAGGCAGTGCATCTCCGCAGATGTCGACAAGATCAATTTCATTTTTTGTGGATTGAGAAAGACATTAGAGTCCAATAGCTTGCCATCAGTTGTCTCTCTCACGTTATCGTTTGACAAATTATCCTTTTATTAAATAATGACACAGTTTGCAAAGAAAGAGAGAGAGAGAGAGAGAGAGAGAGAGAAGAGAGAGAGAGAGAGAGAGAGAGAGAGAGAGAAAGGAGATTTGGTCGAGCAGTTATGACCTTAATAAGCATGTTTACTACTTTTTTATGATTCAAATAAACATTTTTGTATAACAGTGTTTTGTCATTTAGTCACATCGTCTGCAAAAAAAAGAAGCAGAGTCTAGCTTCACTAAGCCTGGCAACACGGACATCAGATAATTTTGCAATTACTTTGAGACACTCTCTAATCTCCACCAAGTTTATTTTAGCACCCCTAATTCTCATACAAGTTATGATCCTTCTTTCACAAGGGATGACATGCTCAGGACAACACCAGCGTGAGATACCTCCTGACTAAACTGCTTCTTTCGAGTCAAAAGATGGATTTAGGAGAGACGAAAAGACAACAATAAATTATTACATCACCGTACGAGCCCGTTTAAAACATCAAGCCGAAGCCATATACAAGAGAGTCGTTGTCGTCAACACAGACAACATAGATCTCGTTCCCTTTCTTCTTCGCCGTGTGGTTTGACTTGACAACAAGAGTTTGTCGCTCGTTCCCATACATCTGAAACATATACTTTTGTGTATAACGGCATCATCGTCTTCATCTGATGAAGCAGCTCGCCGACTTCAATATGCACCAGATTTTTTAATGTCTGCAATTTCAATGTCGGCTTGCCAAAAAATCCGCACTCAGTTTTCTTTCACAACCAACCATGCATTATATGCATACAGCACAAGTGTCTTGTGATATTTGCAAGAAGAAACAAACAAAAATGTCCTATTGCACATTGCAAAAAAGGAGAAACTTTCGGCTGCCAGCCAGTGAAGCAGCCGTTGCGAGCTTCGTTTTTCACATCTCTCTCCTTGTTCAATGACATCGGATCAGCAGAAAAGAGACATACAATCAGAGATATTGAGGGTTTGAGAGAAGATCTACAACACTTTCTGCATTATGAAATCACACCAGTGATGGGATCTACCTCTGCACTTTTACTTGTCATACAGAGCGTCTATAATCCCACACATCCACGTACCGGCTCCACGCACCAATGTAAACGTTTACTCAAGAAATAATATCGAACTTCACCGGTGACATGGGATCAGTACACGTCGCGTTTTTTTCCTCTCTCGTGCAATATACATGTGTACCTATGTAAGCATATTGTGTTTCAGCGAAAAGTGAAAGATTTATAGGTTGCAGGGGAGCCAAGCCCACAACCACCATCCGGGGGAAGAATCTTCACGACAAGAAGACGAAAAAAAAGTAAAAAAGAGTTCGTTCATATATTCCAACATGGATAATCTTTTTATTTTTTTTTACAAAAATTCTACGCGTACATTGTAAGTTCAGCTTCCTCTCTCTCTCTCTGGCAGTTTCAACTTGTTCATTTAAGAAGGCTTCCTCATTGCTCCGAATGACTTGTGTGGAAGAAAGCCGAATGTCTAAGTCTGCGTCTAAATTTAACATTCCGTCTTGTCTAGCCAGCCGAGTTGCCAGAACTCTACAGCTGCTCTCCAACTCACAACATAATCCCTACATATTTAAGCATCCTCTTGAGCCTCAACATGCACACCCATACAGATCACATAGGGACAAGCCCTTGTAACAGTCATACAAACATAGTTTCACCGTCTCTCTTGTAAAAAATTGATGTTGCACACTTCCAAGAGAGAAAAAATTTGCTTCCTCACTTTGTTGCTAAGCTGAAGACGAGCGTTTCTGTTTCATTTGCACAAAACTTCGTGTCGATCTGTGTGTGTGGGTATCGGGGTAATGCACATTTTTAAGTCTGCCGAGAAGAGAACGCAATGCTTTCCTCCTTGGCGTTTTCTTGCTCGAAAAAAGCGTGGTGCGACTCTCGAGCGTCGTCATCATTTAGGAAAAAAGTAAAAATATAACAAAGTTCAATCTCTTTTTCAAGTTCATTAAAGAGCACCCGTCTCTCGCAGTTTTTTTCTCATCTTCCCTTTGTGTACATGCATAACATCCGGGAGCCAGACATAAGGAGGAGGATGATCACACGGATTTCGTATGAGAGCTTTTTAAACTTTCCCCAAAAAGCGGCTGACAAAGACACCACACTTTTTTGATGCAAGGAAAATATTAGCAAAGCAGCATAGTGCGACATGTGCATTGGAGTTTTTCTGAGACGATTTTCCCTTACTCAAATTCAATATACAAGTGTGACTCGATTATTATGATTAGTTGTTATCGTCATTCTCCGAAAGCCGCCGCGCGCGTGAGCTTGCCGGCTCAGAGAGAGGAGCAAAAGTACAACAACGATTATCGAGAATGCGTACATATCGTAAAAATTAATGGGATTTCTTCGTAATTCTCAGAGTTCATTCCCTCTCTCTCTCTCACTGTCAAGTTTGGTAAGCACTTCAAAACTGTCTGTATAAATTTTGCAGAGCAAGTTCAAAGATAAAATGAGGGATAAGGTACTCCTTCACAAAAATTATTTCGTGTAATATTCCTCCGCTTGTACCGTGTTACATACAAAATACACGTATTGTAGCCGCTAAAACAATGGGCGATTGAATAAAACAATACCGTACGTACTCATTTTCGTATTCACCCTAAAACACAATTCTTCTCTCTTTCGCTCCAGTAAAAATATAAATATATTTTTTCACGGGAAACGGAACTTTAGACGTTACGTGTGTAATCGCATAGTTGGCAATCAGCCGCCTGAGAAATGTTGTAAGGTTTTATGAGTTAAATGACTTAATGAGGAAAGTGTCTAATAAAAGTGTGCAAAGGCTAAAAGAAATTCGCTGCCTTGTCCCAGCCAATCTATAAATTGTTTCTCAACTTTTGAAGGAAAAAAAATCATGAAGTGAAAGAAATAGCTTTTTAGCATTTGATGAAGTCATAAGGATGATGGGAAAGAGAGAGCAAGAGGCTTTAATATTTGTACATTACGCCTTAATGCAATTTCATATAAAAGGCTGAATACTCCGCTAATAAAAATCTCGTCAATAGTTAAAATTTTCAAGTACGATTTAACAACATGTGAATTCATCCACCCAACACGATAATATTCAATAAACTTTTCCCCTTTCTCATAAAAAAGAGTCATGCATGGATCAAATGAGAAGCACATTTTCTCCCAACTCAAAAATCCATGGGGTGGTGCGGAAAAAAAACTCGTGCAAAAAAAGTCAGAAACGACATTTCCTTTTAAACTGTAGAGCACAGAATGGAGACATACATGCATATACTCACATATGGTCCTCGGCCTGCATTCATAACCGTTTCGAATCAGAAATGAGCTTGTTTTCTTGCTCCTGCCGTTCTTTCTCTCGCCCTTTCAAGATGTAGGAATATAATCTGGTGTGAATACATACTAGTCGTCGCCACCCTAGACGCTATTTTTCTAGAGGAATGTGAACACTCTCATACAAACTGTAAAAGGAATTTTTGCGCCAAGTCCCAAGCTGCACGAATGAAGCAGAGAGCGAGTATACGAGAAAGAGTTTTTTTTTCTTCTCTCGTGTCATGGTTATGGTACAGTGTGGACGTAGTGAGCAAGACGAAGAGTTTGTATGAGAAGAAAAAGTGTATCCTACGAAACAAAGCGAGAAGGCAGTTGAGAGATCGTAGACCTAGTCTATTCAGTTCCAAAAGCAAGGGTAGTTCAAGGGCAGAAACGTTTATTGATTTCGGCTTCGTACATATCTCCTCCCCATCCCAAGCTTACATCTTGCCTGGCACAAGCACACAAACACACTAAAATACCTAGATCCACAGTGAAAACATACACACATATTAAAGCATCTCATCCATCCACATCCACCACCGCCACCACGATTGCACCACCGCTAGAGCATCTTCATCAATGCCATCTGAAAAGTTGGAGGATTTCTCTGTGCATTCAACTAGGCAAAATATAATACTGAGACCACGCTCGTCTCTACATTGCATCACCACGGGCATGGAATGCACGCCAATAACACAAACACAGAGAGAAATGAGGATGAAAAAAAAAGATCAGCAGTAGTGTGAGCGAGCAGTGAGCACACCAACATCATCATGATCACCACCGTCGGTGCACTGACTGCCGATGAATAAAGAGGAACAGCATTTTTTCTACACGTCTCTGCTAATGTATGTATGGTACGAGAGAGAAATGCAGGTAGACACTTTGTCGATTTTCTTTTTGACAAGAACAACTCCCTCAACAATGAAGAAGAAAAAAATTCACAAGCGTCATGCCTGTATTTTTTTTCGGGATATCAAACATGTACATAAGTAATGTGGTGAGACGAGAAAAAAAAATTGCATCACCAACTCAACATTTTTTTCCAACACACATGAGTGCCCTCAATTGTGTGCGTGTCGATTGTGAAAAATTCGAGTGACTTCACTGCGTTTTTATTCAATTTGTAAAAGAGGCGAGAGAGTGAGAGAGACAGACAAGAGTCCACATCATCGCTTTTATCAATTCCCTAATAATATTTCAAAGGTATGAAAAGGTGTGTGAGTTTTGTGTGGGTGGGCATCCCACCACTGCCACAAGAAGGGTTATCATGTTGTCACAACGCCACAATACCGAATAATAATATATTAACGCAATTACTTCTAAATCACGCTAAGGTTTCCCCTGTGTGAATGTACACGCTCAGCGATGAACGGAGACATTCAGAAAAACATCCCTCAGGCCTTATATAAAAAAAAAGAAAACAAGACACATTCCCAACCTCACAGCAAGTCATCATCCCTTTTGTCATCTCAAAAAACAACTCCATATCGACAACAAAACGTTGAAGGAACGAACTGAGGTGCGAGATAAAAACAACAGGTTTCTCTCTCAACAAATTGAAGCAAGTGGTCACCAGAGCATAGAGATCGTTGAGAACACACACGTTATATCATTATACTTTGTACCAACACAAACTTTCCTTTTTTAGCCCATTCACTAAAAAGAGTGCAGCTTGCAGAAAAGTGCATTTCACACTAGTGCATGTGGTTAGCGCGTGCAGTACGGGATCTTTTTTCAAAGTGCCTGTAACCGATGCAGAGAGCTTCTTGTACATTTCGTGGACACATTTTTGCTTTTTTTATATGCATCACGTAATAATCACACAATGCCGAGGAGTCTTATTATTATGTATACCATCCAGTTCATGTGTGGGCTCAGATAACGTCTTCTGTACGCATCAATCCTCACTGAAACATAGACTCTCAGAGGAAAACCGTATGCTCGCATTTTGCCAACTCCATTATTAAATCATATCATCAATGGATAAAAAAGGTTTTATTGTGTGTCTGAGAGAGTCCGTGATCTCATAGTGGTGATGAGAATGCCGATCCATGGCGGCAAAAAAAATGCTGAGCTTTGCAAAAACCTTTTTGTTCTGCTCCGGCTTTCATCGACTTCACCAGAGAAGTCAAGTATATTACATAATTATACCGTATCATTCACGTACAACATTTTTGTGCCATGTGCCGATGTATATGATGATACACTTCTCATACATGAGACGATGACGACGGCACAAATCGTGCACTCACAGTCATATGCAGGCGTTGTAGTAGACATAGAGAAACACGAAAGGAAAACTAGTTTACTATGTAGGTTAATTAGTTATTCATTCTTAAATTTTTTGCTCTTTTCCCCCTCGTTCTTGACGTTGTTTGCTGATGGCTTGCCGGTTTGCATGCTCATATCTCAAGCCAAACGTTTTGAGATAGCAAAATCTACAGAGCAAGTCCAAGGAAAAAAAAATCCATTTTGCTAATGATTTTCTTCCCTCCATTTCCCTCCTTGTTTATGTTAGCTCATCCATTTTTTTGTCGCTTCAAATTTTGGGTCACCTAATAATTGACCATGTGCGAATTAAATAGGTAAGCGAAAGGCCCCCTCGCGTCTGCCATTGTTGACTTGAAAACGTGGAGAGAGAAACAAAAGGAGAACGACCATTTTTTCGCAATATGGCAAGCAGAGGTTTGCTCGACATGTGCAGTAATAATACCTGGAGAGTCAAAGTCGGAAAAAATTGCAGTTTCATTTCAAAAGGAAAAACTCACATAATAATTACATCCTGGAAGATAGGAGAAAAAACAAGGCCTATTTTTTACCGGTTCCCTTCGCTGCCCAAAGCTCGCCCACACACACCTCTGAATTACTACGACCGGAATCAGTTTCCGTTTCTCTCATTTCTTCCCGTAACATATTAAAGCCCTTCCGCTCGTCAACAAGAATTAGGACAGTCATACGCTGGTCTCAATATGGTTGGGAAAAAAATAAAGAACAGAGAAATTGGCTCTTTGTGTGTTGATCCTGTGGACACGTTATAACTTGAAAGGAATATTGTTTGAAGTCTATTACAAAACTTGTAAGCGTTTCATTAAGTTTGCGTTTTTTTCTTTAAAAATATCAAGAAATGTACTATTATCAGGGATGGCGTGTTCGTACCGTAATTTCTCTCCAACAAGAAAAATACTGTTCTCCATCTTCATTTTACACGACATCCTGTATTTTTGTGCACTTTTTTTTTTCTCCAGAGAGCGTGTGGACACACATCTCTTTGGCGCTCAGGAAGAAAAGTCTCATTTTCTTTGTAAATCATGATTTATGGAAAAATACACCTTTTCGTGCTCCCCGTCTACCTGAGCTTTATCGTAATCAGTGTGCGAGCTAGGTATTTACAGGTAAAAAAAAGTCAGAAGGAGGAAGTAGTGAGTCTGAAAAAAAGGCAGCGTCGTAGTTTGTAATTCGTGTAATGGAGTATATTGATAAGCCTTTTTGAGAGGCCCACTCTCTTGTGAGGAGCTCCTTTTTTTGAAGAGCTCCCCTCACCATATGTTTAGAAATGGACAAAGTGGAAAGTTGACCAGCTGGCGCGCCTCGTTCTCGACAGAAAGAGAGAGTCCGACTTTTTACTATGACTTTACGTTATCATCCTGTAAATCCTCCTTTCAACTTGTTCAATTCTACAATGGGACAAAATCCACATTTATTCTCGTTCCCATCACCAGATGCGATGTAACTTTTTTCCCTCTCAAGTGGCTTACTAGAGAGTAGAATTGTGGAGAATTGAAAATTACGTAATTACCATGCCACGCGTTAACCACCTGTCTCTGTGTCTCCACCTGAGTCGATGCTGAAATGTGATGTGGTCTCAAGAAAAAAAAAGTGGTTTCCCTCAAGCACCGTCAGCGAAAACATGAGCTACAGATTATCTCTTGTTTTTCATCGACTCACCAACTTATTCCGTGATTCGCAAGATTGAAGAGAGAGAAAAACAATGGAAAACGAACAAGCGTTCGATTTTTGTCGTTAGTGGTTTTTCCTCTACCTGCCACATCGTCTGACAAAAAAAAATACCCAAGAAGAAAAACTGGTGGCAGTTGTGGAACCTGACAAATCCTGACTTCTCCTTTTCCCTCGCTCTCCGAATGGAGACATTAGTCGTTCGTTACATTTACCCTGGAAAACGCACTAATGCAGTTTGCTTAATGGAGCTGGATCAATAATTTTCCAATTTATTCACCACCTCCTCCTCCTCCCTCAGTTTTTTTTAAAGTAACGATTACACAACAAGCACAAATTGATCCAGCCGTAGCTCCCACAGCCCACACCGGGATAACGAGGGGTTCGAGGATTTTGAAGAAAAAAAAAACAGAAAAGAAAAATGACTGAAATTACGGTTCAGCTTAGACAAATACGACAAGGAACAAAGGTGAAATTGCATCTGCATGCAATGACACTCATGCGGAGCATATATCCGTAATTATTTGCATATAACCCAGACACCATTTCAGATTGCAACTGCAAGTCACAAGTTTTCCTTGCAATAACGGCCTTTTAAAAGAAATTGCCCAGTTTTTTTCCACTCAGCCCACAACAACAGCCACACATTTCTCCAACTTCCAATGTTTGTAGCTACATATAATTACTGACATGGTATACTAGCAGCTGCAAAAACGGCTGCTATCATTAACTCTCTCTCTCTTTAACAGACTTCCTTTCTCCCCGCAATAAAATGGACAATGTGCATTTTACAACTCTTTTGTTTTTTTTAAAAACTCCCCATATGTCTTTCCCGTTGGCCGTGTGTTTTTGCAGTTTTTTTCTCCCATCCTCCATGCACGCCACGACTCGCCACTCTCTTTCCAGACGCCTTTTGTTATGTTCGTTCACAGTCATCAGACAAACACACACCACCGGACAAAAAGGAAATTATGCCTAAAAAACTCACCCGTTTGTACATGTGACATGACATCATTACCGTCATATGTGGACTGGAGACCAGAGAGTTGTCAAACAAAAGAAAACTTTCCACCAGTCTCTCTCTCGAAAATAACAAATAAGTTTCCTAACAAACTAACCAGAGTCCAACCCTTTTTTAAAAGTAAATTCTGAAAGTGACAGACGCCGGCCGGTACGCAGACCAGAGAAAAAAAACTCATTTCATCATCACTTTTGTACTCTCCCCGATTCTTCGTTGGGCAGGTGTTCTACGACGGAGTACGAGTACTCTTTCCCTGCTCCTTGAAATCCAGAGGAAGGAAGCAGGGAAAACATGAAACAAAGAGTGCTCTCTCCTCCACAACCCCTTTTCAACGCATTTTGTGCGAGACACTCGCAGTACGATGTCTAACTCAAAAATAAACGGTGGTCGTGGTGATACAGGAAACAACTATTAAAGGCGGACGTTCATTGATAATCATCGCCTCGCTCGATTCGTACCTCAGATCATCTCAACTCCACACATACATTGGGAGAGACAAGGAATCCTTTTTTCCTTTGTTACAATATTGAACCTCTCGCCATCGTCACAGGTGGATGTGTACACTTGATGACAACGGGAAGTAGTAATCTTATCTCTGACTCAGTCTCTCTCTATTTGTACCTCCTGTGCTCTGTTTGTTTTACCATATTACCACTTCAGAAATTGACTTCTCCGTTCGTCAAACAGAGATCTTGTCATAACGCTAATCATCACTCAAGAAGGAGACCCGTAATGAAATGGAATGGATATATGCGCAAGACCTCAGCTTCGGTATGAGCGTATTAATACGAAGTGCGTTAGGGTAGCGACAGCGTTTAAAGTGATTACAATGATTGTCTTGGGATTTTTAAATGATCGTCATAATACCGAGAGGAGCTAAACAAGATTATGAAATCCTTGCTTCCTCCTCACACACTTGAAAAATTATTGTATTATTCCTTATTATCGTATCTCTCTCGGAGGATCCTTTTGCCTTTCTCAAAGTGTAACGACTTTTGGACGGTGACTCGACAAGCACACATTGAGATGATACACTTGTCATCTCTTCTGAAGCGGAGAAAAGAAATCCTTTTAAAAGTCGAAAACCTAACCTAGCCTAAGTGTGTGTGACATGGAAACTGGAAAAATGGACAAACTATGTGTGAGTCCTCTCCTCGTTATCTTAATGCTTCTCTTTTTCTTGGCCGACTCACAACATCGTTATCGTCATCCCATTTTATCGTAATCAGGTCTCCTACTCGTCGCAATGAAAAACAGAAGAAGCCCAATAAACTGGAATACAAAAAGTTACTCAACTTTGGACGGGCTCTTTGTTCACAAGAGAAAGAGAATAGTCGACGCAATACTTACATGTATGTACATCGTGGACCTTTATAGTTTTGTGGCAACACAAAAAGAAATAGTTTGCGAAGAAAGGAAGCAGCCCAAAGTGCAAAATGATAATTACCCCTTATCACCAGCTCAAGCGACGATTTTACTTGACCAACATATAAAATTTTTGCGATAATTTGCAACATTCGTCACTCGCATGAACATAAAACCTGGTCATAAAGACTCGCGGGTGAGTTTTTTTTCTCGTCACATTAAGGCCAGCATGCGTCTCAACCAACTGTGGGGAAGAGCTCATGAAAACTCATAAAGATTTAATGACACGATTAAGAATTCGCGAGAGAGGGACAGAGAGAAAGGGTGATGCCACTTTTTTCCACTTAAATCATCCTGATCATACAAAGTTATCCATTTTTTTCAGACATCTTTCCTCCACCAAGGAAAACTGTTTCGCTCAAAGAGTGTCACAGAAAAACACTGTCAAAGGTCAGCACATCTGTACGCTGCTGGATGAGGAAAAAAATGCACATTTGGGCCAGCAACAACAAACCTTGCATATCTGCGGGAAAATATGAGCTTACTATCATCATCACGTATTACGAGATAGTTATATACGAGACTGGTGTGTGCTTATAGGAATGCAACAGTTTTCATACTGCTTAAAAGCATCACCAATATCAACGTCCCGGCAGCTGAGTGTTTACACAAGTATGGGATGATGATGATGATTCCTTTCTGGAACGGATGATGTGACAGTCTGCATGATGAAACGTGTAAGTTCAACCAGAGGTCATCATATGATACATCACTCTGCTCTTAATTCCATCGCACTCGTCGCACAATGCGAAAACAACAGACGCAGGAGGCACTTTAGAGGAGTGACAACATATTGGTGTCGCGGGGCGAAGTAGCCCCACACAATGGAAGGAAAGCCTCCATACAAGAATGCTGTCGTGAGTGACGGTAGCGATGATGAGTGAAGGTGATAAGTACATTTGTTAAGCCGCGGTGAGACCACTATTAAATGAGATGGATCTCAAGAGTTCTTTGCCGATCCGTATCAGGTCTTCATTTGGAAGGCTACATAACCTTTCGAGTCTTTTGGACAAACACTTTGTTGCACATCTGCATCTCAAAAATGCTTCAACTTTTCACCCAAAACCACTCATCCTCAAAGACTCGTGGCGCCAAAAAATATTACAAGTAATATCCTCATCCAACCAAGTCTGGGACACTTGAAAGGATGACAAGGTGACCGAAAAAGGGGGTTGATCCAGAGCGAGAGTCTTATTCTAATTGTATAACTCATCATCCCATCATATTCCTATCAGAGTTAGTCAAATCCCCCTAGAGTGAGCATTTGCTTGTATTTTTAAAAAAATCATAAATTATCCGAGACAAAATCCACTTTTTTCCAAATCTCTCTCTTTGCTCCGTGCTTTTGAACTTTTGTGAACTCTCCACCGACAATAAAATGAGCATGGGCCATCATCAATCTGGAGAATGCACTCGTTTTTTTTCAAGTAGTTAAAGCAATATAAATGTGAACCAATTTTTACCCCTATGTCTCTCCCAAGCCTATAGCATACTATTATCGATAATGCTGTCAAACCATAAAACATTTTTATAAAAAAAATTCAGCTTTCTGTCAAATGGGCACACTTAAAAAATGCTAATGTCCACTGCACATACATCATTTATACACCATTTGACTTTATTGCCAGTGACTATATATGCCAACCTTTGATAACTCTACTCGAGCGAGAGAGTGGCTTAAACATGCATAATACATTGTATAAAAGCTATGCACTCCTCATGTCCTCAAGCCATGCATAATGCCGAGTATTGCAGAAGCGTGAGTCCACGCTGTCCACACGTAGTTGCAAACATTGTATCAGTGAGGGAAATCGTCATCAAATGTGAACGATAAAAGGAAAACAAGGATAATCAAATACATTTTTCCTACAGCGAGATAGAGAGGGTGAATGCTAATCACATTCCACGAATCTAAATGAAGAGACGTAGGTACTCCTCTTGATCCTCGTATCAGAGTTAATAAAATATAGGTACGCACAACTAGACTCGTGATGATAACCATGAGCAAACATGCAGTTTTCCTTTTCTCTCTGTATCTCCGTCGATATCCTGTTGCACACTACACACACAAATCCGACAAACAAATGCGCAAGCGAGTTTCGAGTCGAGAGAATGTTCCCCGACTCACTTGACCCAGCGTAATGTTTTGTGCTGACTTTGCAACTTTGTATTATTGATCGTTGACATTTATACGAATGACTAAACGTTCCAATAAACTCTTCACACAGACAACAATTATCAGTCACAGACATCATTCAGAGATCTCAGACAGAAAAAAATCCGAAATTCATATATACACAGTTGAAGGGAGAGATTATTATGTAAAGTGGAAAAAAAGTGCAGAGCTCAGCGTCTTTTCGAGATAAAAACGCAACATTTTATGGAAACCCTCTGGACAAAGTATACAGAAAATGTGCAAGTTTAATGAATGATAACAAACATGACGGAGGGAGGTGGTCCCATCAAGCTCCACTTTCTACCAGAATTCGTAGACAGACAGAGCAGACAGTGTGTACATAGAGGACAAAAGCGTAGCAGTCAAGCAAGACTCTGTGTAACTATTTAAAAAAAAATGTATGGTTCGAGACTGATTTGACGACCGTGCATGCATCATCAGCCATTATTGTATTTTGGTCACCGACCAGGCAGATAGGAAAAACCATTATTTAGCACATTGAACCACATCATGATTTTTTACACACACTCACAAAGGAAGAGAAAAAAGGCTGAGTTGCAGCAGCTGCCCTGACTTGGAGAGCACACGGCAAACACACACTTCACTTATAATTGCAGATGCATAATGATGTGATACACTCACTATGTACATATTGCAAAAAACAGTTTGCCACTCTCATCACATGCGTTTTCATCATCTCTCCCTCTTATCCATAAGCAAAAAGGTGACCCAAACCATATAGCGCCATAATAAATATTTCGCGTCTCTCTCACACAAGTGAACTCAAGAGAAGCAGACAGTCGGACCGCTTCGCATATATTATTCACCGTAGTCATCATCATCATCGCACTCCTCTCTTGTCCTTTGTTTGTGCTTCACCAAGTCAACAAACTTTACAGAAGCCCAACAACGTCATATCATCACCATCATATTCATCATCAGACAACTTGAGAGAGAGATATATTACAGTTTAAAAAAAGAAAAACAACTCTACACCGCACGTTATTAGATCAAGTCCAAAAATGGAAGGAATAATGAAGAGGACGTCTTCGCAATACAACAATAACGATCTGATCGGTGGACTTTTCACTTGAGTCATTCTCTACACAAAGATATTGGGGCAGTCCGATCAAACCTGCTCGTAACCAGAGCGCCCTCGAAGAATTTGCGAAGCACTCATAAAGAAATGAGAAACTCGCGAGAAAAAAAATCACCATCATTTATCTCAGAGAGTTGCGATGGGTTGTATTTTTTTCAGCACCCTGCTAAGGAAATGTTTGTAAAAATCTTAACAATGTCTAACACAGCAAGTTGAGTCGCCAATAAAAAAAATGCGTTTGTGTGTGCACCCACAGTCGTGGGTATTCACTCAGTCGGCTGTGCTTCTTGACATGATGATGAATGACAGCAAAACTTTGTTTTTTCCTCCGATGATGCCTGATCGTAACGATGATCGTAACATATATAGTTTACTGCTAATTTGTGGAGAAGGATGAGAACTCGACGTTATTGTACTCATCAATTTCATCGGGACTGGTGAAATATGCCGAAAGACTGAAGAAAGCAAAAAGATCCTTTCAAAAAGTACACGATACTCAAGACGCCATCCATCAAAACATTTCATAATTTTCCAAACTTGTGCTACAATATCTAATGTGCACATAAAGTTGAAACCAGAACGGATTGCAAACTGGCGCCGAGACTATTATTACAGAGGAGTGAAAGATGAAAAACTTGCCTTGATCTTGCACTCTCAAACACATCTTGCAAGCAAAACAATTCCCCTAATTGTCAAATTACATCTTCATATGTGCCATCATCACCAAATATGTAATACCGATGTTTTCATTTGTTTGACATGTGCACGCTTGTAAACTTACAAGTGTCAAATAGGTAACAATGTGCGACTTGAGCGCTTACATCCTGTTGCATGACACGCAAATATGCGCTCCGGAATACTGAACCTTTTCAAGCCTGAAAAATTACAGTACTAATGATCATTACATGTAAAGCAGGTCATTACAGCTTGCACATTACCACCCTCTTGAGTGACCGCCTCCTTGAAACTACAATTTCCAAAGTACGTGACGATATTAGCAAAAACTCCCGCCTGTCATATGTCACCTAATATTATGAAGAAGCATATCATTATTGTATATACACAGCATTCTTAATCAATTTCCCATCCGTTTACCTCGGAGCGTTGTGCCTCAACGCAGTTCTGCATTTTATGGCTTCACAAGAAAGCCTGCCCGCCACACCGAACAATTGTATTTCTTCAGAAATAGTTAGTCCCTTTTTCTTACACTAAGTATGCAAACACCCACCGCGTCAATTCAGAGAATCGTAATTACATTCCTATTTTCAGCATTGTCCCATGCCCAACTCAGCGACGACTATTAGAAATTGTACAATTCCACACTTGTAGAGAGTGTCGTCAGAACTGTGAGTGAAGTGGATATTATGGCATTATGCATACCTTATCAATCCATGTCACTGGCCGAGAAGGAGCACACACTCCAACGCTCTCTCTCTCTCTCTTCGTGGAGGAGCAACGTGCTCCTGCTCATTTTTTTCAGTTTGAACCATGCCCTAGCCTTCCTCAACACTTGTGTCTACATACCTACAGTATGCAATGTTTATTGAATAATTCACTTCTGTCCTCACGACTCCACGACATAAACGACAACGTCATCCTTGTCACGCTGGTTATTCCGTGAATTTTTAAAACAACCCTACCAAAAATGTATGAGCCACTCACTACCAATTCACAAGTCGACACAGTTTCCGAACGAGCAGCCCAATGAAAAAAAACCTCAGATAATATACCATCATCACACCAGTTGAGGCAGAGAGACACAAGTCAATGCATTTTTTAATTACTACATCATGTCATTTTTTTTTGTCAGGGAATTTGCGACAACCTAGTTTACCGTCTCACAATCAAATGCATCCCTCTGTATGTCAACCATACACACACCAGTTATATAGTAGGAAACTAAATTGTCCATTCATGTTGTGTGTTTGTGTGTGCATGCATTACTCTATGTACTCAATCGCTCTAAAAATATGATTAATACTTTATAAGCCTCTTGCCTTCACTGCTCCTACACTCCTCTCTCTCTCGCCTGACTTGAATTGTGTGCGGTGGACTGCTTTCGATTTTATTCCGAGAATTGCGCGATTCGTGCCACGCGATGACTCACCCATTTATACACACAAGAAAAAAAGTACGCCACCAAAACATACCGATACACCTATACATCCATCGACAATAACCAACGCAACAACAACAACGAAACCAATACCACTTTTGTACACCTCCACCAATAACCCACCACCACTAACCACACATAATATTATTCTCTCATTCCACTCTCCTTCCTCTTGTGCGTATTCTCAATTCCGAAATGCTTTCATCGAGAGTACACAACGACACTCCAAACGGTGAGCCTGCTCATGTTCATGCAAATAAATGGAAATTAGGACTAATTGAAGTTGACAGTAGGAGGAAAACGGTGTGATCAAAATACTAATGTGTCTTGTCACACACATACAGAAACACATCACGAGCTGTATGCCATGCGGCTTCACGGCATTTTGTCATCGTCGAAAAACGTTTCTTTAAAAAAAAAGTATAGCGACGCGAAGCTAGCAGGATAGAAAATGACATGGTTTTTTTAGCCGGCTAATAAAGCGAGTGATTATGAAAGGAGTCTATCATATACCGCAACTCAATGAATACTCGGATAAACGGCGAGATACACCAATAAATGTGAGACGTTCATGCACACACGCTCCTCTCGTGTCGATTGGAGGTATGCGTATATTGGATGTGAGACCGAGTTACGTTATTTATGGCATGTCTCTGGCGATGCGGTGTGATCGGCTAACAATGAGCGACATAATAGACCGAGTACACGGCGGCTCACAACATGCATGTCTGTATGCCATCCTCATCATCGGATTAGAATCGAGGTCAGTCTTGCATCGCATCATGTCGTTTCCGTTTCGTCCTTTTCTTGCCAACATCCCCACCTCATCTTCAGCATCATTGCACGGAACATAAAATGGGATAATATGTAATGCAATTATTTCGTAGATTGCATCTTCACCGGTTGTATTTACCTCCCTGGAAAAAAGAAGTCGTAGTGACCGTTGTTGTGGAGAAGAAAAGATGTGAGCAACTTGTTTTTATGTCTTGAAGAATAAACTTGAAAGCCCAAGGAAATCCAGAGAAGGCGTAAGGTTGACATGACACAAACATGCGAGAGAGAGCGTAAATGATGCGTTTTATATTGTAAAGCAGCAAAAAAAGGGAAAAGGTGTTGGCGCAACATGTATCCCATAGTTGTGGAGTTGCAGTTTAAATTTTCGGAAAGTTTCAGGTACATACTGATAGAGAGAGAGAGAATAAAATGCGTACACGTAACGTAACCGCTTAGGGCACACAAAGTGAGTAAGCGATGTCAGCACAATTTTTGTTCCTCATTTTTAAGCCTTAAATCCCACCGTGATGTGCACGAGGCTTGTGCATGCATGTTCGAAGGATTCCGAGTTTTCCTCTCACTCCTTGCATGCAAGTCTCTAAGACGCGTCCAGAGAGAGAGAGAAGAGCCAGATGTTTTTCTGTCTTATTGCTGATTCACTCTGCCGGCTGCGACTGAGAGAGGACGACCCTATTTCTCAGAAGGCTATTTTCTAAATAGCTTCAACAGAGAAGAATAGGGGAATCGGAGTAAGAAAAGAGATGCAGTGAATAGGTCTAGGAAAAGCAAGTTGTACGAAGGGTATATGAGGCTTGCATTGATAGAAAAAAAAGAAGAAAAAAGGTTGCTTGCAACACAACTTCTACTTTTTTTCAATAGAGAGAGAGAAGCCTTTTTTCTCCTCCAGTAATACTCGCCCAAGACTCTTGAGTAAGGTACAACAGCTGAATTTCATAGTATATAATATCGTTTTTTTTCTATTCTTCAGCAGCGCAGAGAATGAAGAAGGGCGAACTAGAAGAATTCCTTATGAACTCTCCAAGTGCAGCAGCTCGACACACACAACAAAATGATAAAATGTGTGTACCTCGCGTACTCATACATATGGATATATATCGAAGATGGAAATGTGCAGCATATGCATGCAACCGTAATTATATGGCTGTGCTATGTAACCCTGTTGGTGATCCAATATATTTTTCGCCTTGCACTTTGCTTCCCTCGTAGAAGAGAGCTTGTGTATATTTGTTGAACAAAATTCTTTTTTCTGTTGATCCCTTTTATACAGATTTTTGTTAACGAATCTCTTCTCTCTTTCCCACATCCCCGTTTCATTCAAAATCTCAAGGAAAAGTGGAGAGAGGATGAAAATGTTGAGAATTGATGTAGGATTGTGAGGGAGTGGAGAACACCCGTTCCACTCAACAGATTAGAAGTATGTATGCGATGGCAATCTTTTCAACAAGTCTCGAAGACCGTCGACTTTTTTTTGGTGGGAAAAAAATTTACCTAACTAATGCGCTCTCATGTTCACCTCGGTTTCGGATGATGGAATGTGTGAGCGTGTGTAAATAGAGAGGAATTGCAAAAACAAGATTTTCTTTTTTTGGTCAGGAGCGAAGAGAAGAGAAAAAAAAATGGAAGAAACTGCTGAATGTGGAAGCCGTGTGGTCTTACATCTATTATTGAGAAAGCACTAGAACATACCTTGCTCAGTTTCTCTGCTTCCCGATCTCGCTCCGTGGGTGTGGGAACGTTGCAGTCTCTCATCCCGAGAAGAAATCTTGCTCCTCAATTTCAATCACAACTTCTTTTTTTTCTCAACAAAAAAACGAGCTTCTCCAATTCGTCTTTTTTTAAAAAACAAAACAGCTCTCAACTGAGCGGCAGTGATCACTTCAAAATTCTCGTACGTTGCGAAAACGTCTGTTTCTTCAGTGTAACTACGAAGGAGTACTCAAGAGTACAACAAGTTTCTTCTCTTTTTGCAGAGAACAACAACGTGGGTGATGATTCACAATCCTTCGAGTTATTTCCAACACTTTGCACAAACAACTTTCCATTTAAATCACCCGTGTCGCTTCGAATTTGTCACACAGGTGTTCGACGCAGAAGTATCTAGAAGCCGACAGTATTTCACAGAGTCTTCAGAGATAAAAGGACAAAGGTGGACGTTCACTGAACGTATGCAACTGTATGTTGAAGTGTGCGCTTGGAATGCACGCACTAGAACAACGTTTTGTTCTCGTCGTCTTCGCAGATTGATCATATGCGAGTCAGCAGTTAGGAAAGCTGATCTGACGAACAAAGTCGTTCCTCGACAAAGCTAACGTTTGAATGGCTGAGAGTAACAGCAACAGAGTGCTCCTTCGTCGTCCGAAGCCAAAACCAAACTGAACGCGTTGAGCGGTGAGCAAGAGGCTTCTCACTCGAAGCGGTGTACGCCATTCTCAGTGTGTGAGTATGCTCTCTCTGCATACGAGAGAAAATCCTATCCCGACGATGTACACGGTTGCACCCCTGTGCTGGGGTAATACCGTCTCGAGTTGCCCCTCCAATGCTTTTTTTTCTACGTTGTGTGCATAATGTGCGAGCGTGTTTGTACACAGAGAGTACCTGCTACATACATTCATCCTGTTTTTCTCTGTTGTCCATTCTCTGCCAAACACACGTTTCCACATTTCTCTCTCGCTCTCATCTTTTCACACACAAATATTATTCTCGTGTATCGACATAATATCTTCCTATACATCTATATGCATATAGCTCGTATCACCTCGTTGCTGGAGGAGAGACTAGTCTTGTCTTGTTGTGCGTGTTTTTTTTCTCGAGATATATGCAGTGAGAGAGACACACGGCGAAGCGCTTCACAATCTTTTTTTTGGTCCTCTTCTTCCCTCAGCAGAAAAGAGCGTTTCTCTTCGTTCAAGCCTTTACCCACGACCACACTCTCTGCACTTTTTCTCCAACTTCCCTTTTTTTCTCTCTCTCTGTCCTGCATATTTCTCTCTTCACAAACACACAGACACTCTGCTTTTGTATTACAGCGTAATTTTGTGTGAGAGTGTGCACTGCACCGTGTGAGTTGGTGTGCAATGTTTTTGTTTGGGGAGGTGGTGAATACAAAGTGTCTCTCCGAACCTCCACACTCCATACCACTACTATACTATATACTCGGCATAAAAAACAATCCGACGCCGTCAGATAGATACACCCGAACCTCTCCCGCGTCCTCTTATATGTACTCTTCCAAACCACACATACACACAAACCGACTCATGCCTGGATAAAGTATGCCTTCCCTATCGCTAGCAATCGTATGCATATTTTCTCTCTTACATTTCATACAAGATGTTCATGAAATGTTGATGAGCCTCTTTTTTTTTTACTATGCACTCTCTTTCTCTCTGCAATAGCTTCAAATCTTTTCTCACTCGACATGTGAACTATAAATATAGGGAAATGCACTATTTTACTTGCTCTCTTCGCTCTTTGGAGTCTTTCTGTAACATCCACATGACAATTCAATAACATAATATTTCACATTGGAAATTTGTTTCCTTTTAAAGGCGCATTTGCATGAGAAACTGCGCTGGCATTGGGCTCCATATGATGACATTCGAACATAACTAATCACCATATCAATAATCAATGAAAAGCATTAACATGCAAACTACGACGGGATGCACAGAAGGAATTTTTTTGTCTTCCGCTATACTCGAATTCCTCATGGTGAGCCGAACTATACATGTAATGGAGTAGTAATGTAATAGTAAGATTTCAGAGAAAATAGGAACTTGCGTAAGGACACATGTATAAAAATCATCATTCATTTTGCTGAGGGAAAACAAGCCTTGGCAAGTTCGCATTCGGTGATGTACCCCATTCTTTGGGTATCCTGTAACTTTTTGTGTAGTAATCTCATCCACATCATCATCATCATCATGCACACTCTCACCTTGGAAAGAATTTTGGCCTCTCTTCTCTCTCTCTCTCAACCCGGCTGGATTTTATGTGTCTCTTTTACCTTTTCCCTAAAAAGTGGAGAGGTATACGCGCCCACAGAAAGTGTATCCGTGCCTGTGTCACAGGATGAGAGTTGGACGGAGGAAAAAATCCTCCATATGATGACCGACATGTTGTAGGAGGCTTTTCGTATATATATACTATTATTATATTATCATGGTATGTGGAGAGTATACTCTTGCAATGATTTGATGCTTTGAGTCAACCAGAGAAGCCAAAGCACTCGGCATGAGAAAAAAGGGAAGCCATGCTGCTGCTCGATGCTTCTCTGCTTCTGCTCACTTTTTTTCTCAACTTTTTTTTTTGTTCGATGGAACATAGGAAAGGCCCACAGATGCTCAGAGTCTCGTAAAAGTTGTATTATGCAGCTTGGGAAAAAACGCTGTCGATTCAAAAGACCATGCTTTCCTCTCCTCGCCTCCTGTCTTGCATGCATTGCAGCAAAAATCGACAATGGGAAGCAAAGTGGCAGCACTGGTGCAAACGCGTCTTTTATCCTGAAACAGAGGATAATATTATACCAGAGAGACATGATGATGGTGTGCACATACGAAATGCATGGCTTGTGAGGAAGGCTCCACTATGTACCACATTTCTGATACGACGAGTAAACTTTTTTACTATGAATGGCTGCAAGGTTTTTCTATTCTGTGGTGAGGAGAAACGCGCACCATAATATATTCCACTACTACCACACCACACACGCCAAGTAAGGAACTTGGTATCACTTTGTGTGATTCTTTACTCCACGGCTTAGTGTTCACAATGTTGCAATGGGAAAAATGAACTTTTCTTTCCTCCTCGTGGTCTACGAGTACTGTCATGGCAACAAGACAACACCGAAGCGAGAATTCCAGAGAAAAAAAAAATGCTATGCCATGCCACTCTAGAGTAGTCGTAGTAGATTACATGAAACATATGGATAAGGCCAGGCTCACAGGTTGTGTGAAAGAGATACACATTTCGAGTGGTTTGTATGATTATTTGAAGCCGCAAGGACGCACTTGAAAAGTACGTATAGAGTGGTCATCATCGTGTGTGGAGTGTATATAAACCAAGGATGATTTCTCTGGTGTTGTCCACATACAATTTTGTTATGAATTCAGATGTTGGACGAAAAATAATAATATTATTGAACGGCTGAACTTTGGACGATGAAATGAAATCGTACATCATGGCTACAACCAAGCTTCGTATTCAAATTCATACATTAGACACCAGCGCGTCTCTCGCTGGTGTGTAAAGAAAATGCTATTTCAGGCACACCACCAGACCGCGTTGAATCCATTATTCAAAAATCGGTGTACGTGCCACTTTGCATGAAGAATTTCTTTTCAGAGTATGACAAAGTGTGTTCACCTGTGTTTCTCTTCAAAGTTGATGCAGGTGAGACGACTCGCAGTGATTGTGATGCGATCGTGGTGTGGAGTCACTCAAATTTTTCTTGACATGAAATCGAAGAAGAGTGATGACGATGATGCCATCATATTTTCGTGTGAGTCACAACAACATGCATGCAAAACAATGTTATTCCATCCATTCGTCTCGAATCGACAAGAGAGAGAGAGAACGTAACATGTTTCACGAGGAGGCTCAACATACCATTTCGAGTGGAAGGAATACAACAGTCTATCGTCTATAATATTCCTTATAGTCAACTTTCGTCTCTCTCGACGTACAAAAAAGTTGAGCATGAGTATTTGAGCAGTGTGTGTAGTAAGCGAGCAAATGTGCATTGTTTTATTTACGCTCCGTTATACACAACGCGTTATTTTTCTGATAAAAAAGGATGACTCTCTGATTTTGTGGTGCGGCTACACTCTTGTGTTGCACGTTACGTAAAATGTAAAGAATGATGCACTTTTTTCTCTCTGTGCAACTGAGGAGTTTGTCGAGTACACGAGACCATCATCCTCATGGTGACTACAAATTGTGGGAACTCTGAGTTTTGTACTTTTTTTTGAAGGTTACGTGTGTGCGTTGGCGATGTCTTTTCTTTTGAGTATGAACTGCGTGTGCATTTTCCATTTCATGACATGTATGCGGAACAAGTTGCCTCTATGTTGTCGGCAACGGCACAAAAATATTTATGCGTTCTAATCCACTTTTTTCTACTCAAACACTTTTGACTTTGTCGAGGTTTGCTTGCATGATGATCATGTTTTCTTTGCTTGCGCAACACCGTTTCCAAAAAGGATTGCAAAATAGGTAGCAACAACGATTATGCTGTGTGTTGTGCAGCCTCCATATATGAAGACGACAAGGCGTGGGGAAAACATTTTGACTAGTCTTTCCCGAGCGATGATGATAAAATGACTTGATATAATATTTATTGCATTTTTAGAGCACACTTCCAACACCTGCCACAACCATCCTTTGGTGTGACACACTGAGCAGGTATTATTGCTCTAGATAATCACCATGTATTGAGTGATTTTTTTACAAGGATCATCAGCATAATATTATGATTTCCTCTGTGATCAGAGAGGTTACATCATTACGTAATTGTTTTTTTTAATGTTTGGGAAAAACGTGAAATGTGTCGCGCCTATCGCGTTCGCATTGCTCACTTATTTACCTAGAACTCGTCGTTGTGGCAAGGACCTTCATTCGTTAGTGAAATACGATCATGCAAAGTGGCGTCCTTTAATTGTCCTCCGCGACCACCAAGCAGTTTGTCGTGTATCCCACGAGGAGTTGTGGTGGTCATTTCGCTGTGTAATTATTTTTGTTGGGACGACATCTACGACAATGTCAACAGTCGACTAAGTCTGGCCCAAGTGTGTGAGCTGAAGTAAGGGCAGTTCCCAACAAAGCGCGTCATATATTATATATCGTTTGTGTCTATCAATGATTACGATGTTTACCGCTTGTCCCTCTCACTTTGCCGTTTGCCGTCGTACTCGTTGTCAATGAAGATGAAGCAGAATTGAACCAGTCTCATCAAAGTAATTATAATCATTACGCAACATTATTATTGCGCGCACATGCAAACAACGTCGACTTTATGACTGATTATGATTATGAGAGTGTCCCCCTGAGGGAGGAGGATGACGTGAAGATAAATGGAAAACATTCACCGAGTGGTCATCCTCCTTCGTCGTCATTGTCGTAGACACAAAGCTCAAGTTCGTGAAGAAGAAGCTCCCCCAAAAAAATATGTGAATCTCAATTCAAGTTTGATCGATACGAATCAACTGGGATTCTCCCATAATGGAGCCACTACTACTTCCACTAAGTAGCTAAACACAACGTTTTTCTATAGCGATGAAGTGAGACGCTTTTATCTCTTATCGTGAGTATATACACGCTAATAATAATCATTATTGATATGATTCTACTGAATCGGCCTTTTGCATCGCAAAAAATAACCACAACATGCCAAGCTGCATTCACCCTTGCCTTTTTTGCCGAAAGACCTTTTTTCGCAATCCAAAATGAACTGGATGAATGTATGGGCACGTCCCCAACGACCTTAGTAGTGCGTCGTTAGGTTTTCCTCGCTTTTCATATGAGCTCGCCTTTTGTCCAAATCCGTTGTATTCTCTCGCTCACACAGGGAAGCACAAAGTATTTCAATATGGTTTACTTTGTTCAATATGGGAGCATCGTCGAGTGCACGCGACTTTTACATGAGAATCTCTGACTCAGAGAAAGGATGCAGATAAGCGAATGCAGGGGGGGAACGAAAGGGAAATTTTGCAACAGGCTTCTCGTTTCACACGAGAATCCACATATTCACGATAGATTTTTTACAGAGTATTTTCTTTCCTCTTTCAAGAGGCTCAGCTGGGCTCACTGCTGAGAGACTCGACAAAGTTTTGAATGGAAAGACCGACACACAAAGGATTTTTGTTTACACTCCATGTTTACTTGTGTTCAGAAACCGGGTTAGAATTAGGCCAAAACACGCGGGATATGCTTTCCAAGGGAAAAATCATTTAAAAAAAAACATGATTCTGTCTTTCTCCACTTGACAAAAAAAAACGACTACCGACCACACACTCAGGGCAATGGGCCAAGAAAAGTGCATTTGAGGGCTAACTGTAAATGTGTGATTTCCTGTCTTACTCACTCGACGAAGCACACACACCCTCATGATGTGCTAACTGTTATGCAAATTTACACCAAGAAACGCACAACTTGGGGCTGATGGGAAATTGAGGAAGAGAGCGAGTTTAGGATATGTAGAGCACGAAAAAAGGAAGGTTAGTCTCGTGTCTTCACGAGACTCTCAAAGGTCTGCAGAAGGAGAGGCAAGTGCGTAGATTTAGGTAACGGGCTTACATCCATCGTGTTCGAGAAAGACACTCACGGGACACGACACGAAGGAGGAAAAGCTCTCCTTTTGAGACAGTCCTACTGCCCCTCTCTGTCAAAGTCAAGTTGCCCATTTTGTTGTCCGCTGCATTACAACAGGACATACATGCTTCACCGATATATTATTATGCCGTGTGTCGTAATAATATGTCCTTTTTTAGAGGTGAACACACATGCTCACAAAAAGTCACAAGGGCCGATGTGCTGGTTTCCTCGAGGAAATCTAAAAGATTGCAATGATGTGTGCATAGATTCCTTCGGCATCTCATTTCATGCATGAATTGTACTCAGCCTATCACGAGCATTTTTTATTTTACTATTTGCTCGTCGGAAGAAAGATGCAATCTGAGTGCATTCATGTATGCAAACAGTCGAGAGCTTTGTCGATGTTGATGAAGGCGCAGGTCTTGTGTTTCAATGTGATATCGGATGCGTCAGTGTGGTGAGTAACAATCACATTCCATCGGATTGAGTTTATAGTCACAAAAATACGATTCGTTGTATTAGATGGAATTTCTGTGTGGAATACATGATGATGAAAATAAATACGAGAGCCTCGTGTAGGTTTTAGTTACTTGAGTTCATCATTGAAATATTTTTGGTGTTTGATATCGCTCCCTCCTTAGGTTTCCTCCAAAAAAACTTTACTTTATCTCTAACGACAAAGATTAAATGACAAAATTCGAATTGGATAAATCTCCCAACTCCGCATCTCTCCTACTCGTATGTGAATGTACATAATGAAATGTGTACGCAGTAAACTACTCCTGTGTCGAAATGTCACTCCCAATTTTACTAGGATTTCTCTCGAAACCAACTTCTTCCTATCTTCGTCCAATAATAGTGCTGAATATCGAATTCATGAACATCTGTGTTTGTTTAGTAAACATAGGCTGACTGTTCTCGGAACTGCGTTTCAAAATCTCTCTCCTACTCTCCCTTCCACAATCTCTTTATCTGTATAAAAAAGTATAGGAAAATATAACACATCACTTGCTTGAAAACCTTGCCTTTAGATCGCTTACACGAAACAAACGCATTTTCCCCGTAATGATGTCACTAACTCCGAACATGGGCATCATAATAAATGCTATATCCTTCTTCCTTTCGAGCGGTGATTCTTCTCAAATAGATTTTGAGGTTGTGCAAAGGGAAAAAATAATTTGCTTTTCTCTAATGATTCATGCATGCTTCTTCGTCTTTGCGATGCCGAAAACAAGTGCTATTTTTTGTACGGGAAGAGAGAGAGAAAAAAAACATAATTTCCTTCCCGTTCGTTCCACCTGCCTCAGAGTGTAAAAGTACACACGTATTTATCATGATGATCAGGATCGTCACTAATTTCTAATTGCCAACCGTTTATGATGTATTATGTATGTCGAGTAAATGAGGAGAGCAAAAGGGAACAAACTACTCGTATATTATACCTTTTTACTAGGACGAGTATGCACTTTTTTATTCCTTTCTTTTGAACGAGGCATCATCGTCTAATGACATCAGAGAGCGTTGCGTTTGAGAGAGCTTCCTCAGCCTCAGAGATCGAAGCCGATGAGCAACTCATGCAAAACACACCAGCTGTTTTTTTAAGAATAAATAATCATCAGTAACCGGCTGAGAGTTTTACGAGTGTTGAGCAATCAAGGGGAAAACAAGGTGTGTATGTGTGTGGATTAGGTATTTTTCATCATATACCGATGATACGAGCATATTATGCGTGCCATTTCAACAGGAATGCGAGGACGTTACGCTGATTCATTTCTGGATTTTTGATTCGAGTTTTCCATCTTCGCATCCCACATGCACCACTTATGCACACACTGGTCGACTTTTCAGGTGTTTAGTACGAGAGGCAGGTGATGAACAGGGCTCTCTCACATATCTGGTTCGTCGTTTCGACTTTTTTATATTCGTCGAGAGAAGGTGAATCACATTCCGTGCAAACTTTTTTTTTCTACTCACCAAAAAAGGCAGCAACGGACAACCCTCGTTGTTTCTCGAAGATCATGTTCGTTGTTTGATGATGTGACGCAGCTTCAGAGGAAAAACATTTGATCCGCTAAAATGATGCATCAGTCATGAAGAGCCATTCATCTGGTTCATGATGATCTGTTGGGTGCTGATGATTAAGAGAAGGTGAGGCTGCTCAACTCGGATCAACATGTTGTGAGAATGCCTCATGTACATTAATATATATAATATGGAGAAAAAAGGTTTTTCAAAATGAATCAATGAATCTACAGCCATACCTATACAAAAGGGTGAAAAATGCACCTTATTTGTATAGAATGATCATTCCACTTGTTTTCGGTGAACTGTCTGAGAAACGGTGGAAAAAGTCAACTCTCTTTCTGGGAAAAGACGCTCAACGGACGACGACATAAAAATCTCCTTTTTAGAGACATGAGTGAGCATATGGATACCAAGCTCATCCCAGACAACTACCACCAAAAGGGATGCAAGCGTAAAGTGTAATTTTTCACCATTTTTGTACCGTCTGGTGCGACAACTTAGACAATATGTGTACTCCACGTCGACTCGAAAAGAAACAAGAATTTCGTCTTTCCTGACGCATCTGCATCTGTGGATTATGGTTATCATCGTGTAGTCATGATGATCCTCAACATCATCATCAGTTCCTTCTTTAGATCCCAAAGCTCGAAGGAATCTTTGCGTTTTTATTTTCAAGAAAGTCAGTCAGTCAGTTAAAAATGCATATATGCAAGGTAAGGTAATAATGAGATGAGAAGGTGGTGTTTGTATGCGGTGGTGACTTTATACGTGGTGCTATGAGTTGTGCAGAGATTTTTTTGTGAGGAATGCTACGCTCTGGTACTGGTGGTGGATAATAATAATATTGAAAAGCCTCCGGCACAAAGAACCTGATCCTTTACCATATAAAGTAGTCACCACCACTGACGACCGAATCTTTTACATGGCTTGTGTGTGATTACATAAAAGGGAAAATAATGTTCTCTCCAATACAACGACTTGTTTCACTTACCTGACTAAATAAAAAAATGTAGGCTCATAAGAATCTGTAATTTTTTTCCAAGATGTGTGCATCACACACATGATGCACTTACCCACATAAACCATCTGTTTTTTTTTCTGAAGATGATCATGATGATGACGACGAACTCGCAAGCAGACGATTTCCTATGTTACCAGCAGCCCAGCATATTGGACAAAGGGAGCGAGGTGGAAGGACAAGATGAAAGAGTTGAAAGAATGAAAAGGAAAAACTTTTTCAAAGACACAAGTTGAGATTGCTTTTTTATGCGGGATGTACATATTCGACTTGAGAGTTTTCTGCTATATTTAGTTACCTGTGCTTTGGATGACTTTTTTTTCATCACGGTAACATGCCTTGTGCGCTTAGTATGCATTGCTTTTGTTAAGACGGGAATTGCAGTGGTATGAATAAATGCTCCTGATTTCCTTACCTTTCCTTTGCTAATCCTTTATTTTTTGGCATTGAGAATGAAAGTTTTTTTTTCAAATGAGACTCGAGCTTCCATGTGGAGAACAGGAATCTAATTCAAACTTGCTTCCGATCTTGATACAGATCATTGTTGTACGTCGAGAGTGAAAACGTGTGAAGGGGAGAGGGAGGAATATTACCAACTTTTATGTAGGTATTTATGACTTTTAAAAGTCACACAACCAGAGTGCACTTGCTCTTCATCAGTAAAACGATTACATTGTAGCTCGTCGAGCGAGTTTTCTCGACTCCCACTTTTTTTCCCACATTTTCTCTTTATCATTAGAGAAGTTGGCGAATTTTTTTGAGGAAATCAGCAAACTAACGAGAAGAGAGAACCCGAGGAAAAGGGTGAGAAAGTGAGAGAGAGAAGTACATTCATGTCTAAACTGCTGTGATTATCGTACATACGGAGAACGAGAGGATTCGTGTTGTTCCGAGTTCACTTTTCGTTTGATGACTGATAGTAGGGTGAGTAATGAAAATGAAAGAGATGCACACAATATTTTTTGCGAAACCCGTTTTTGAAAACTTTGGGATTCTCTCATGGCTCAGTTTCACACAGTCTCGCACACACAACAGGCTCAACGAAGTCAACAAGTCAGTCAACAACTTGGACAAGGCATTGCCAACTCAAAGAAAAGGGAAAAGCAAGCGAAATTATTCATATTCCAAGAACACGCTCCATATGCATTGTCAGTCATCATCGGGCTTAGCGTTGTACAACAATCACTCTCGTAATTCCGCACATGACGAATAGTCCGCTGTTTTTGTGCAAAAAGAGAACTGGAGGCATTCCACTCGCAATTCGTAAAAAAAGTAGAAGGCTGTGAGATGAGAGGATGTTGTGGGGTGAGTGAGGGTTATGTGGTATGTGTGATGCAATATGAATCATGATCATCGTCTTGTGGTAAACATGCAGTCGCATGCATATTGCATACGAGCACGTCAAAAATCATAATACATCATATTGAATTTCATTCCAAATGAATGTGTAGTTTCTCATGATTTGCAAGTTGCTCGTTCCTGGAACACATAGTGCAGAGTCGTGAGTGAAGAATGAAAAATGAATGAAAAGTAAAAAACTCGACGCAGTGAAAAAAAGAGCATTATTATTACACTCTATTGTGGGTGCGTTGTAATATTATGCTGATGTTTAACATGAACGACTCATCGTCGCCGACTTTTTGGGTGGTACACACCACACAAACGCATTCATCCAGCGAACATGCTCTTCTCTCCCTCCCACCAAAACATGCACAAAAGGGCTGTCGGCCCAAATGTGTACAAATCACTTGCATATTTTTCACCTTATGCCTCCATATATTCACTCCTGCCACCAAACTACGAGATCAATTCCTGTCTCTCTCTCTCTTCATTGTTCTCGTCATAGTACAGTCACTGTGCTCGAAAAATTAATGACATTTTTGTTGTGACATGATCCACCTTGTGGAATGTACTTTCCGCTCGCTCCTTACAACTTTGCTGGAAAGCAATAATACGTGCTTAATTACACGAGTGTATTTTTACAACTTTTTTGGAGACGCAGTAGAAAAAAAAAGAATATTTAGGAGAGCACTTGAGTAGCTTGTGTGTAATCTAATGTTATCCTAGTTTTTGAAGAGTTTAGTTTGACTCTCCACTTTGGAAACGGGAAGTGGCAACTCGAGAAGAACAAGGAGTAATTTGAACTGTCACTTTGAGAGCTGCTGATTTACATATGACGCTGTTATTAATCGGTGTTCGCAACTGCATGAGCTGCGTAAACAACATCCATGAAATGCAATTCGTGCACGAGCGCATGGCTTTGTCATAAACGACGTGATTTTTCCTTTACGGCTTGGAAAGTCGTGCTGAGTGCAGAAAGCGAGTTGTCTCTTGGAAAAATACACATTTATTCTGCGTTTTCCACCTGTGCCCTTGAAATGCTCTTCTGAATGCAGACAGAGAGAGCTTCTATTTCAGGCTGTATTCCGAGTGTGCAATGTGCATACCGACATCCAAAACATTTTCCGTTGGCTTGCATGCAAACCCTTCACGTGTGGACACGTTCTACACCAACACACTTTTTAAAAAACTGTACGAGACTTTGAGCACGGAGTGTTTGAAAACTGAAACTTATCTGGGTGTGTGAGTTTACGAGTGTCTGCTTTTCCTCACAGCGAAATGTTCATAGATCACATTCCTATCTGGATCTTCTTACAATGTTGGAGAATGTGCGAAAAAAATGCCGTTGAAACGGGAAACACGAAGAAGAGCTCCCCAGAGTCGTGAAGAACAAGAAATTTATATTTTTAAAAAAATCCTTTCTCTTCTTACTGTAGCTTCAGTAGCTAAAAATAGCGTGAAAATGACGATAGTATGGAATGCTTCTTTAGCAAAAATAAATACTTGGTTCATTCATATCCAGGCTCGACTCTCTCTCCAAGCAGACACACAAGCACACGCCACAGAACAAACAAACACAAATTTTGTTTTGGCGTTTTCCTAAATGGCATGGTGCAGCACCCTTTTTCATAGCAGAAGACCACCCCCAGAAAAGAGCAGAGCTCACGTCGAAAAATTGGTATTCCTTTGTTCTCACAATTCACGGGACTTGTCTGCCAAACATCCATAATGCTCAGTCATCTCTTCATTCGCAAATACGAAAAATGTAGCCGCTTCCGCTCAACATGTTTCTGCCCGTTTATCTATTTACACACGACGATTTAAAAAAATGCATCCGGTCCTCGTAGTGCTCATCAAACTCGCAATATACGCCTGCCATAATGCATCATCATCATTGGAAAAATCCCATCCGTTGTTTCGACACTCGAGGAGAAAGAGCGTCAAGTGACACTGACTTTGAGTGTGAAATGCACATCCGCAATTCCGAAAAGAAGTCAGCTCCTCTTTCGCAACTTGTTTCATTTATCATACACACTTTGTCAATTACTCGGGTTGCGATTAGCAGAGAAGTCACTTTGTTATTATGAATGCAGTTTTTCGTGATGGCTGAGATAAAAGGGCGACGAGAACGGTAGAAATGTAGGGCAGGCCAGAGGGAAAAAAATAAATTGGGGTCCCAACAATGATAATGCTCGTGATGATGAGTGAGTGATGGGCTACATAAATATCGATAATTACACAACGGAGTTGTTTTTAATACGCTCCGAGTACACTTGACATTGACATTGACTCTATAAAACATGTGAGCAGATTATTTTATGCATGCAGTCGCACTTTTCTCTCTGCCCACCAATAAAAACAAAAACATAAAAATAAAATTATACATATAATCATCAGATAGGGAGCGGCAAATGAGTGCAAATAAAAATTCTCTGTTTTTCCTTGAATGTCATCCATATTTACATAAATGAGCATTCGATTGGTTACCATAAAGGATAAAGAGAGTTGACATGTCAAGTGTCGAGTCAGTTTGCCACCACCACACCGGCATTTCGTCTCCAGTGTCGGTCAATATTAATTTACATGAAGGATCCACACATTGAAAGTTTTTTTTTCGCATATTCTGTCAAAACCGTTGCTTCATCATGATGAGGATGGTGGCAATGATAAGATTACAAGCTGGAATGATGATGACGCTGATGCATATTAGGTATTTTTCCAAATTGAAACAATGTCAGCCATTGAGAAGGAATGTTGAAACATTCCTGTGGTCAGGATTTTTTTTTGGAGGGATTCAGAGACACAGTACAGCATATGATTTCTCATGTGAGCTCAGAGAGGAGTTCTCTCAAGAGCAAAAACGGATAACAAAATTACATGCTCAGCAACACATTATCAAGTTCATAGTGTAAACATATGAGTTTGTTCCTGCACCATATGTGTGTGCGACGCTCGTTGGAGTAGGAAAAGGAGCATTTTATTCACGCCAAGAATGGTGGTGTGGTGGAAGTAATGGGATCCCACATTTCTTTTTTTGCTGACAAAGCAAAGACAAAAAAAAGTGTACAAGAGTACTTTTCATGAAATGCGGATTAAGCCGAGTGATGATGATGCGATGATGATGACAGTTGATGGAATGAATGATACTTATCATGAGTTACGCATAAATTCACATTTTCTGCAAAGTAAGCACTCTACTTAACTACTGCGCTTCCTCAACCTCTTCTAATATTTCTCGTTTCATTCCCCACGTTGTTGCAGAGTTTTCCTCCATAACGCTTTGCTCAAGTGGGAGCAGCATTTTTTTTTGTACTGTGTCAATCTCATGATTTCTATTCAGACTGCATATTATCATGATGTTCTCTTTGTGAAAACGACGCAGAAAGACGTGAATACAACATTACAAAAGCAAATGTTACGATGCCCCTCTCTTTCTCTGAGGAATAATTTTGCTCGTTCATTGCTCTCGCTGGAAAATAAATAGAATGCAAATCACCGAAAGAACATTTATACACCATAATATCATCATGTGTTGGGATGACAAGGTGTAAAAAATTATACAAGGGTAGCTCCAACATGTGTGTAACAAGACAGACGCCAATTGACTTGCATTTGCGAGTTGTGAATCAAAACGGAGAATTATTATTGAGAACTATGAAAAGTGAGAAGGGATTGAGCGAGCACGCATTCCAAATGCAGATTAACTCTTGTACTCCAGTGCAGAGAGTTGTGCGTAACAATGTTGACATACGAAAGTCGCCACAAAAAAAGTTTTTTTTGAGCAGTTAGCCCGCTGTATAGATAATGTGTGTCGTTATCATCATGTGCAGTCTTTGTTTGCTTGCACTCTATACATATTATCAGGAGATCATCAACTTATCCAGAAAGAGCAGCGTTGTAGGTAAACAGAGGAGAACCAGCACTCGTGTAATTTGTCTGTTGGAACACAACGAGAGAGAGAGAGTTGATGAATACCTGTCTCCAAAAGAGTTGAATGGAGCTTGGCAAAAAAATGTATGCATTCAAATGAGGCGATATTGTGATATACTCAAGTTTATTTCAGAGCCACACCACTCTCAGATTGAGAGTCGTCCATTTATACAGATACTCGCTTATGTAGATCAGATTAGCTACTTCATTTATGATCAAAGGAGAGAATATTATGTGGCGTTCCTACAATTCTGTCAACTGACGACGAGAGATTTTTTTTGTAACGAAGAAGAACATGTACAATTTGTGTGTGTGAATGTATAAGCCGGATTTCAGAGTGATGATGATGAAGAAAGCAAACAAAATATTGTGTACCTGTGTGTGTGTGTTCAATTGTGTGAAAGGCGTGTGTGTTGATGTACTTTACACTTTGTGCATACATTAAAAACGCTCGTTAACAACTATAATAGTCATGTTTTGTAGATCAGACTTGATCCTCATTCACACTACGCTCTTGACAGAGACGCGATAGCGTGGGCATGAGCTTTTTACTCCCGTTGTTACACTATGTATGCAAATAAATTTTTGATGAGCGCTGCCAGCGCCTCTAAAAGAATCTTCATAATGGAATGACTGTTTGTACGGAGATCTACAATTACAATTCTTCTGACAGGCACAAAAAAGGCGATGACGACACGGTGCCGCCGACACGGAGACGACAAAGAGTGAGTCCGACTACAAATATGATTTGTCTGTCAGAAAACGCGAGTACCTATTATTGTGTCGCGTTCCGCATACAAATATTGCGTCGGACGTAACATAATGTTTTGGTGTTTCGTGAAGCCTCAATCAACACTCAACAAATTTCCAACCAGAAACCGTATAGCAATTAGTAAACAAATGGTCCACCAACATGATCAGCGAAAATTTATATGCTGGAATGCCAAAGTGGTCTTTGGAAAAAAACCAAGCTCTCCATGGATTATTGTGAGAGACGCGAGAATTATCGCTGATTACCAAGTGAGTAATTTGAAGTGAAGTGAGTATAATTTATTGACGCACTTCTTTTCCTTTGTTATGCAGTTATTACATCTGAGTTAATCAGTAAAATCCAATTTTTTCCAGTATTTGGCTCACTTCACTCTCACTGGTGTGACTTTATCGCTTTTTTATCTGCTCCATCACTGCATATCCCATCACACAGAGAGAAAGCAGAAAAATTTATATACAACTACATCCGATAGCATGTCACAAAAAATGTATGAAATCTATAGCAAAAAAATCGAATGCTTTTTCTTCGGGGGAAAATTTAGCTTGCATTTTTATCCATATGTGACCAGATTTTTTTTTCTGTGTATATTTTCGAGTTCTCTCCTCCGTGGTACACTGTTCCACAACCGTGGGTTAACAATAAGATTTACTCAAGTGAAACGGAAAATGCAAAAAAGTTCGAAAAAGGAAGCCATGCATGCATGCATGCTCTCTTACTCCAGGTTTCTCATACATACTCCTTTTTTCCCTTCACGTGCGTTTTCTCTATGAGAGAAAGGGAGAATCGAGAACAGAGTGGATTGTGAATCACAGAGAATGTGTAGAGAGGACATAGTTACTACTACTACTTCATTGAGAAGAGTTTTGCTAGTAAAAAACTACGCGGTTTTCTCTCTACGTTGTAGTAAGTGTAGTAAACGAGATATATACTCACTCTCCACTTTTTTACTATGCTCCCTCCACACACTCTCCATACACTATATCTCCATGCACAACTGAGTGAGCTGGTTGGATGCACACAAAGTTTTGTGCACTCACCAAAAAAAACGTAATCATCATAGCACACGCACACCCCAAACACTTTGAGCAAAAGCTGAGAGAGAGTCCATAAAGAGGAGAGTTATGAGTGCACACAAAGTGTGTTTAATGTAAGGTTGACTCTTTTATTGTAATGCTAAATGCTTAGATCCATTTTGGCCAGGTCACTCACATGTTATTTTTTGTTCGTCCTCTTAGTCTCCTTCAACTGTCTGTCGTGTTTTTTTTTACTCAGCAGTTTTTTTTTCTTCGTCTCTCCCAAGCCGACATTGTTCTGGTACAGAAAACTAAAAGAGAGAGAGAGAGAATGCTACAAAAACAAAGTAAATGGACCTTACAATATTATGACGTGGGTTTTCTGTGCATTATACGTTTTATCTTGGAACAAAATCATATGAAACCAACCACATCAAGTCATTGTCGTCTACACATGAGCATCATATCATCATCACGAAAAACACAGTCTCAAATCGAGTATTTTCCTTTACCCTCAGCTGGCTGTGAGCTGGTCTCTATGCAATAATTGCAATAATCATTAGACCAATATTAGTACACAGCTTATGTTTCACGTTTTCCTCCCTAATTTCTTTCATACTTCGCCGTCCTCATGTAAGCGTGGCATTATTTTTTATGTTATTATACTCTCAATTTCGCATGCTTATAACTTAACTAAAAGAGGGAGAGAAATGAGAAAAGTATTGTTTTCCTCTGTCGTATGCAATTCTCGTTTCTGGATTACATCACTTGTCATCATCATCGTCGTCGTATCTGCTTTCTTTTTTCCCCTTATTTTTTCATCAACACTAAGCTCAAACTCTTAGTTTCATACCAGAAAATCCTAACCACACACCATAATCCTTGCGTAGCCTCAATAACGTGTCCTCAGGTTTGTGTTCGTGTGGAGAGTGGGGAATCGCATATTTGTCACGAATGGAATTTTAGTGTGCACATCATGGAATTACCACAAAATACCAGAAGAATCCAGAGAGAGAGAGTAAAAGGCTTAGCTCTACTTTTCCTGTAGATGAGAGGATTCTCCACGTTATTATGCATATGCACTGGTGCAAAAGCAAAAATGCGAAAAAATGTACGCTGTACTCTTTTACAAAGAGAAAAAGCGTTGTTACTCTTTTACACTTTCCACACAACAAAATCATGATAGGACATCGTAAGAATACTTGGGATTAGCAAGGATACATGAATACATTCAAACGAGATAAAAAAAAAACTTTATAATGTAAAAAAAGCATAGTTTTTTTTACATATAAGCATTATAAATGTACAAAGTCCTGTGTACCAATGTGGCATACAATTTGTTGGTGTGCCGTCTGTTTCACTTCTAAGAATTTATGAGTTGTGGCGGTGGTGTGACAAAACGAGACAACCTGACTTTTCTGCTTGTTCTTTCTTCATACAACAAAGTTTCATCGTCGTAAAACTAGTATAATATGTAGCAGTCTAAAAAAAATGTGTACAAAGAGGGAAACAAGTTAGCCAAGAAGAGTTGAGAAGTTAAAAAAAACGAGAGAGAATGAATCGTATGGTTTTTTTGGATGGTGACCAGCTGGTGCTCATCTGCTCCTTCTTGACGATGATATGGTGATAATGATGATGACAGGATTCACAGAGAGCTTCATCTCTGCTGAGTCAAGGCACCATATGAGAAGAAACAGCGTGTCTCATTGCTTTTGTTAGATTTAGATACATTTTTTTGTTGACGATCTCATAGTATTTCGTTGAGGGGTGTGTGGACGACGAGGAGGCAGGGAAATACGTAATCGTATGTTCTCTCCGTTTATTGTGTGTGTGTAAAAAGGACAAAATGTATGGGATTGGGGCTTACCCTCCTTTTCTCATATGCCACACCAATATCATGTCATGATTAGACTGTAATGCTCAGCGGATCATTCACTTTGGGTGTGAGAGCCGTATGCACACAGACAGACCTAATTGAACGCTACAAAAGCGCCTCAGAGAAAAGAGACGCTCGGTGTGTGTGTGTGTGTGCGAAAGAGAAATGAGATGAGATGACATATCCGTTCATTCATCCTATGGGGTGCTGATTTGATTAAGCCTTTTCTCAAACAAGGAATCCTCTCTCGACACACACCCACAGACACATCTGAGCTCTGATATGAAAATGAGCTCAACTGCTGAGATGATTACGGCCGCTGGAAAAAAATCCATATGCATACATAAATGCTCCATTTTTTTTCTCTTACAATACACACGCCTATCATCAGTCATGTATTGTAATAAATACCTATAAAATGATGTTTTGACTCTTGGACTTGAGCCTCTTAGAAATGTTTTTTTTTCTGCTGTCCCTCTCCGTATTTTTTCTTCGTTCGGTCCGAGTTTCAGTGGGAAAAATGATATAAATAGTCCGGGTAAAATACCAAATATAGGTTGAGGGTGATGGAGAGACTTCATAATTTAACTAAAAATCTCAACAAAATAATCATGTACGGCACGTCTAAAATCCTGAGCTGAATCTCAAAAGTCTCGTAACCTTTTCAATGTTTCCTCCAATCTACACACGGAGTGGAAGGATTTTCTTTCTAAAGACGTGAAATATAGAAAAGAATGTTTGTATATGGAAAAAGTGCAACTTTATGCATATTCGGTGAAGGAAATCGAAACAGAAGAGGCCCAACTCTTCGCGACTGATTAGACCGTCATTTTTTTTCGTAATTTGGAATGAAATACGCGTACACTCCTGGAATTTGGTGAGAAGCGAATCAAGTCTTTCGTGAAGAACAATGGGCTCCAAAAGAAATACAAATTTAGGTGGTGCATACGCTCCAGCATACGCGATATTTATCATCGACAAGAGAGAGATTATTTAGATAATCAGTGAAGCAAAAGCCAGTCAGCAGCTGCAGTGAATAAGCAAGTGAAGCGGAGAAAAGTCTATAAAAAATCGACAACTCTTTTCCATGGATGCCCGTTCCAGCAGGAGCGCCTCCAGTATATACTTCAGTTGTATAACACAACCCGTTCCAAGATATATCTAGATAGCTCGAGGCTCCAGGAGAACACCTTTTATTTCATAGGAGTACAACCACGACGATATGGGCTTGCAACTTTTTTTTTGCCACACTTTGAGGTGCAAAGTGTTAAAGACAGGCATAGAGCAAGAGAGAGAGAGAAAGGAAGCCTATTCCAGACACTCGACATTTTTTTTATTTAACCAAAGGTTGGCTAGCTTCTGTACGAGGAGAGAATGGTGAGCGAGTCATTTACTACATTAAGGAAAGAAAAAAAAGTTTTTCGTCGTGCTTCCAGCAACTATTGCAATTGCAAGAGTGTGTGCTAGACTTGTGAAAGAATTCCCTCCTTAAAAAAACCTTACCACCACTATCTCTCTCTAAAACGCTAGCATAATATTATACTGGATAATACTGGAGAATGATATGCGAAAGAGCTGGAAAGAACTCGTACTAGAATTGCTTGGGTACAGTTGTTGTACAGTTGGAGCAGCTTCGACTGGAGAGAGAGGGAAAAGAGATCGATATTTTCATTCCAGGATGGCCTTGCATGCAGCAATAAAAAAAAGAGAAGCCAACCACCCTTTGTCGTGCGTCGTGGTATGCTCGTCGTGCAGTGATGAGCATGGCATTCGTAACTTGGCGTAGTACTCCCTCTCCTTTTTATCCAGAGTGAGGCAGACCGAGCGAGAAGCATCTAAAAACTACACGTCATATGTAGCTAGACGTAGTAAAGCCTCTCCAGTCGGTCGAGTCTGCTGAGAAAAATACGTAGTGTGAATCGAAGGAAATCATGATGGCGGGAAGAGAGAATGTAGTAAAAAGCACGAATGTATCAGAATACACATCAAATATATGTATTATGCATATACATACGTGCATAGTCGTAGTACATTATATAGATTGGAGCACAGACATAATATGCATGACTATACGAGCCACCCAACCCCCTTTCTTCTCTGAAAACCAGATATAGTATTCCCATCCCCTTTGTTCCTCTGAGATCCCTTACTCTCTTTCCAGCCTGTGCAATGTCTCTCTGACTTTGCTCTCCGGTTTTCGAGTACAGAAATGGCATTCCTCTCTCTCTCCTTTGTTGCTGGAAAGACCTCGACTCTTTTGGTTGTACACAGCTGCAGTTCACTCACTCCTCGTCGTGAGAAGGACGCCATGTCGTTTCTCCAGTGCGGTATGTTTCCATATACACTCCACTAAATCCTATATGCATCCCTATAGTTTTAGGTGTGATGTCCCTATAGAGACGAGGAGACCAGTTGGTCGTGAAGTTAAAACGAACCGAGAGAAAGAAAAAAAAACTCAAGTCTCGAGACCTCACTCAAACAAAACCTGTGTGTTTATCTGGAAGACGTCGACTACGACGACGCTGCTTTACACTTTCATACTGCAATTGCTGTTTCTGTGTGCATGGGATTAAAAATGCTTCATTTCTTGGTTCACTGCCAAAACATTTACTACAACGGTCCCTGACAAAGACAAAACTTCAGCATCTCTACAACGTCCGCTTCTCTGTGCTCACTATAACCATATCACGGGAATACACGGTGTGGCGCTATAAAAATCCTGGCATTATCAACAAAAAAAATACTATACTCTTTCTCAAACAGATATGTTTAACCTTTTTAATGTCTTTCTTGGTTACATCGATATGGACGTAGAAGTTGTGCATACCATCGTCGTGCTAAGTATGTACACAAGCTGTGAGAACATCTCCAATTAAATCCTTGAGCCATCTCTAAAAAAATGAGTATGAAATCACCTGTTAAATATATAAACATGCATAGGTATATTTGTATTCCTTCTCTCTCTCTGACATCCGTATCGAAATAAAAATAAAACATATGGACTCCTTTTGTGCTCTCACACTCACTCCGTTTTGAGCAAGTGGATGAATAAATTTTTTTCTAAAAAAGAAACCTGCTCCTAAAAATTTCTTCTCGTCTCGCTCTCTCTCCTGTTGGGATCGTATGGGGTATAAATAATTGTACAAGTTGCTTCTGTCTCTCTGACTCGGAGGATTTTCCAGTCGTTCTCTTCACTCAAATTCTCTCCGTTTTTCGTCTCTCTTTCATTCTTTGACTCTTGGAAATGGTGGTGGTATGCCTGCAATCCCTCTCGCTGTGGCTGCAGACGATGATGATCATGACGGTGGTGAGGATGACTACGCGAGTATTTTTTACGGTTGTATATGATGAGAAAGAGCGCGTCATCCTTTCCATGCTTCTCGTATGGAACAACGCTCGAAAAGTATGATGCTTCGTCGTTCCTCCATCGTCCTCATCCGCCAGCCGTACTCACTCGCGATCAGCCTGAGCCTCGTTCCTGTGTTTACAGCTGCTTTTTCCTTTGTGATTCTCCTCCTGCAGATGATATCATATGAGGATGCTGCTCTCTTTCCCTTGTTACAAATGGTTGCTTGGTCTTGGCAAGGAGCGCATTTACGAAGAGATTTCAGACAACTTTCCGTTGCACCATGCACTCCAGCCATGTCTATCTCGACGATACATCGCTCCAGGTTTTTTTTTGTCAGGGATGTGATGAGAAATCCGAACTAAAACACAGGCGGAATAAGGGAGATGAGAAGACTTTGGCTCAACGTTGAATGGAACGCGAGACAGAGAAGGGTTGACTTTCCAGAGGGGTTGCTCAGATGATGCTCTTCATATAAATTTTACATGCATGCTTCTAGTTTGATAAAAGGCTTACAACTTTTCATATATATTGAAATGCCAGAGTTGGAATCGCCTGGCTTGTTTGTCTAGATATGTGTTTTTATATATGCACCAATATGAATTTTAGAAAGAAACTACGGAACTCATCCAACAGTGATACACAGAGAGAGGAATGAAGACAAATATAGAAGTGAGAGAGAGAGCATCACTAGTTCGTCTCTCTCATCACTTCATTTCACTCTCGGGGAAAAGGGAGGGAAGGAGGATGATGAAGCTGTTAAATAATGCAGGAATTCGACATCAAAAAATGTAAAAACTTACTGCTTATACGTATATATTCAAAGTGGTCCACTGTATATTTGTTATCTTCAAAAATTTCGACATGAAAGCCCCACACAACGAGGTGCATTCACATTGATGGAGTGACGGAGATATAAAAAAGGATGCACTTACAAACATAACACAATCAAAAAGGTTGATTGGCTGCTGTTAGATGAAATATGAATGTATGACACATTTGAATATTTTGAAACAGATATTTCTCTGAGAATCGATTGCAAAGTTTATATTCAATGCTGAGATGAGTTTTTCAGTAAAAAATGGCAGCAATACTGGTGGCAATCACGGTGTCGGGGTGGTTGAGAAAAAAAATTGAAGTAGAGTCCTGAGAAATATTACAGCGTACCATACACGAATCTCTCGATACAATTCAAATTTCTCCTCATTACATCCACACATTCCACCACACATCCATAAATTAGAGGGAACAAGTGGAAAAGAGGCATTTCGCAATTTCTCTCTCTGCATGTGTACCGACAATATGATAGAGTCATCCTCATCGTCATCATCATTTCGTAGTTTTCTTGGCCAAAAAGCACACAGCGAGACAGAGAGGAACGGGATTAAAAAGCAAACAATGTAATCTCTTGAGGATAAAAACAAAAAAAAACGAGAAATAACTCATACACAACATCAAATGTTGATATGATTCATCTTCTCGCATATATGAAAAAAAGAAACCGCAAGGAAGCATACATACAAAACATATTATTCCATGAGAAAACATCTCCTCGAGGAATGTGAAGCGTGAGTGAGCAAAATAGAGGAGATAGAAAAACATCTCAGAAAAAAAATCAGAAAAAAGGGAAAAGTTACACAACATTAGAGAGGATGAAAAAAAAATCATAAGGAAAAAGCGAGGGATTCGTCGTTCCCTTCCTCCTGAGAAAATGATAGTTTTTTGCCTTCCAGACAGAGAGAAGCGTATGATACGCTTAAGCATGCCGTTTTACTATGCCCTTTTACTACGCCGACTTCGTCTCGTATCTTTTTTACAACAACCTTGTACAAACTCAAGTACAACTATTTGTTGCAGCTGAGAGAGAGAGTCGATTCAGAGGGCTGGTTATTTCTCCTTGCCTTTTCTAGCAGATGATGATCATGATCAAAAGCATGATGATCCTCATCACGATGATGTTGATCGTCTCTTCCCGGTTTTGTGAGGTTGCATTGCATGCCAAACTTTTTTCGATATTCGACGACGACATGAGCTACTTGTACACTTCACAAGTTCCATGATGATGAAGCCACTAGGTAAACGAGCCAGACGGAGGAAAATAAGCGGAGAGAGAAAATGAGGGGAAATGCCAAGGAAAGCTTTTTTTTAAAGTTTCTAATTCGTACACGTTGTCTGCTGAGAGTCTCTATGAAGCACGAGTCTTCTACTTACACACACGTTGGGGGTAGACGCTTTTTTGCTTTGCTTTTTTTTGGCCCCTTGAATCCAGCCTGTTTCGAAATGCATGAGACGTTGTTGTGTAGAGAAGATATTGTTGCCTTGAGAGGAGGAGGTGAGGGAAGAAATGATGTTACTGGATTCCTTTGAGAGATTCCTCTCGTGTTGTTGTCTCTCTGTTTTTGGGCTCATTGCAACCATAAAGGAAAACTACATCGTCATCATACAATAATATGTAGGTTGTTGTATGCAATCGTCACAAGAATCGCATGCCTCCAGACGTATACACCGGCTTTTCGTAGACGTCTTATAAACCTCGTGTGAAGGTATGGTTGTTGTTTTATATAATATTTTCTATATTAAATTCCTCCGGGTGATTAGCATCATAATATCCGGTGAAAAGCTACGAAATAGAGAGGACCTGTTTTATTTTAAGTAAACGGAAATATTGTATTCATAGTTCAAACAATTGAGTGATGTCGAGATAGATAATATATGTGCAAAAAGTGACGGCGATCGGAGTGCATTCTGATAGAAGCAGACATAAATGAATGTCGTGGGGAGACTGCAATTTTCACCAATTTCATTATAATACTGATGAGGGTGAGCATTACCATAATTAGCTGACTAAGTAAAAGCGAGAGAGAATGATTTGACGAATTGGTGTGAAGCATGTGACGATGTTGTATATTCTCTATCATTGGGCGCGTGTGTGTAGCACAGTAATTTGTTCACGCTGTTATATTTACATGAGAGACAAGAGCACAAGCTCAGCACACTTTAAATTGTCTGGCAGTACAATCCAGAAAGAGAGAGTTGAAACGCAAGTGCACTGCAGTTTTTTTCCTCCTCCAACCGTTCAACGTTGGGAAATATTTTTTAGGAGTGAGCTGCTCCACTCACATGATTTAGAGCGACAACCTCTCTCTAGGAGCATGTGGCATGATGCGGCACCCAGCCCGTTTGGAATTGGGGGATGGATGACGACAGTGCAATGAAATCGGAGCAATTTATTGCATCACACTGTTCGCCATTCTTCACAGACCTCGGTACACACACCGGGAGTCGGTGCAAGAAAAACTTACAGAAATATGTCTTCCTAATGAACAGATAGATGAGACTGCCAACACGGATTTATCTTTTATGTCTTTCCTGTCTTCATTCTGTTGCACTCTACAAACATATCCACTTGCCCAAAAAACATCGGAGTGACTCCGTTTACTCGCAACAAAACAACTTCCTTCCTCTGTCTATCAGAGGAGCCCAACACTTGGATTCAGTTATTTTTACGAAAGATTGGTACGGTGATCCATATCTCAAAAATACTCCTCGTTATTTCTCTCCCGCATGAAACGGCTATTGATGTGAAAATGACGAAAAAAGAGTTTAGGTCCGAGTTTTGAACGTTGCAAAAATTTCCATTGATTCAACAAAGACACGGATAATTTCTTTAAAAAATGGTTTATTGTTACCAAGAGCAATGTCATTTTTTTGCCGATTTATTTTCCATTTCAGTTGATCATATCATCACGTGTACAGAAATGTATGGATTATCAACATTGCATACACCATGTCAAAAAATGCATGATTTTCGACGGAGCGACGAGTATTGAGCAAAAGGAAAGATTTTTTTTGGTGAAATCCTTTTTTCCTCTCTCTCTCTACAGGCCAACCTTCTTTATTCTCTGCCTACTCAAAACTTTTCTTTCTCTCTCGCTCAGTCTCGCCTTCCGTTTTGTTCCTCTTTTCCTTTTTTGTCAGATTCAGACCAAAAGTCTTTTGGCATCCATATATTCTCCACTTAATCTCCACTTGGTATCGCGTGATAGTCATCATTGCATTTCACTCCTTGTCGACCACGCCGAGAGTGAGCGATGAGCAAGAGAGAGAGAGAGACCTGTTCTTGATTTGTCTTTGAATCTCCATAAATTACAAAGTTCGTATGGAAAATCGACAAAAACTGAGAGAGAGAAGTTCAAAGTGAAGTTTACTTCCCTCCTGTGGAGAGACTGAGCTGTGCAAGAGAAAAAAAATGGATGAAGATGGAAAACTTTTTGATCATGTATCACACACAAACAAGCACGACGAGGAAGGAGAAAAAAAGGTTTGAATGAAAAATGCAAATGTGGGACATTACCAACATATGTGTGCTCTCATCTATGTGATATAGACGGATGGGGAAGCCAAAATGAAGATAGGCAAAAATGTGGGAGAGGTTGAGGAGAATATGTGTATAACGTATTTTTTATGTGAAACCCAACCCAAGCCTCGAGCACAACACATGATTACTCACAAAAGTCACATGTAAGCTGGTCGAACGCACGTTGTAACTGTTTATGTATACGGGGGAGGGAGGGAGGTGAAGGAAGACAATTTTCGTACGAGACATGTTGATGACACGACACCACCAACGCGCCCGGCATGCCTCGCAATCATTCATGTAATAATATGGATGTTCTCTTGGCTCTCATTTTGCAGTGGCAGTTGTGAGGCTTCGCTCTCTTTCGCGTATTGATGCATTGTGCAACGATACATATGAAAAAAGAAGAAAATGTGTGTGTAACAACTGGAAGAGGGCATATTTCATAGTGGTTCTGAGTACATGTGTGTGTGCTTATCATTTATTCCACACAAAACAAATTATATTATGTCATTTTTTTCGCAGAGTGTGTAAGGGAGTGGAGAATGTGGAAGATAACTCTTTGCTTTACCTCCTCACATTTGGTGAACGATGCCAATGCCCGACATTGTGTGTTTTGGGCACAAGTGAACTATTTTTTATCACTACTCATCGGCATACTTATATCTGCACAAGTGTGTGCATCGTTGTACTTGTGTGGTTTCGTGTATTGATTCGGAAGAAGGACAACACACGAATGCCATATTAATATTATCATTACTAGCAGAGAGTCGCGTATATATGTATACAAACAATTAATATTTTCCTCTGGCTTTCAAACGCGAGGCGGATAAGGAGAAAGAGCGAAGTGATTTTTGTAGGTTACTTGAAGGAATAAAAAAAAGAGGAGCACGTGCTAAAAGTGCATTGCCATCTCCGGTGGAGCCCACGCATATATCACGATACAAGAGAGTAAGGCAGTGATCGATAATGATTCGATTTTAACGGGATGAGGACCGGATTGGCTACATTTGCCACACGCATCGAGACAGACAGACAAACTCGGAGTCGTAACTGTTTGGGAAGTGTGCACATTTTAACGAGCTAATAACGGTGCATTTATGAGAGAGAAGAGGCAATCGATAAAGATCCAAAGTCGTTATCGTTCATTTCGTTTCCACCAACATGCTTCGATTGTGGGCATTATGCTGAGCTTTTTTTTTGTTGCTGTCAATAATGAGAATGATATTCATAAAACGTTTACAGACACAAACTCCATTTTGCTGAGATGATGAGCTATTTGAAACGTAAACGAGACAATTACACACATCACTTTTTCCGGATGTAAATTACCGAAATGTGCAGAGTGCTTGAAATGTTTGAGAAATGCTGCGGAAGTGAGTTCCATGGGAAAATAGTCGGTGCGGCCACCCATTGAAGCAACAGCAGAGAAGGGAAAAGGTCAATTTTTAAGGGGATGAATGATACGAAAATGATTTGAAGGCACCATCCATTACACATCCGTCGAGTGCAATTGGAATGAATTGGAGCCGCGTGTGTACTCTCTCGGCACGGACGGATGGGACTCCATATGATGGCAATTTAAGGTTAAAAGCTGTAATAATGATGAACAAATTCCCAGATATCATCATCATCAATAATAGTATCATCACTGTGCACATTAACATGAGCTTGTATTTATGCTTGTGAAAGTTGCACTGCAGTTCACGCAATTTTCTCTCACATCCACACGCCCCTCTTATCATGAAGATACAAAAATGTGATGCATGTGTGTTCAGCATATTATTATTTCGCCTAAACGAACGTGTTTGTGTGGGTTTGAGTTGAACTACATAAAGGACACAAACATCATCATCATCATGATACCGGATTGTACGATATCTGTGTGAACTTTGAAAGAGTTTCTCTTCGCCAAAAGTACATCGCATTGAGGGTGGATGGAAAAAAGAGTCTTGATTTTTTTCCATATTTTCTCACAGAATATCCAGTGAAACCTTATGATGCATTTTTATAGGTTTATGTAAAAGTGTGACGATTTCTTCTCTTGGCGAAAATATTGAGAAAACGGAAGTTCGCACAATACTCGTCTGAAATAATAGATGTTGTACGCACACGGTCTTCACATGGTCGCCATAAAGTCGGCTTTCGACATAGAGAGAATTGTTGTTATGGTAATGCGTGTAGTTTGCAGTTTGTCACACACTTGACTCTATCAACGATTACGGAAGGAAAATTGATGTTTGGTGTAATCCATAAAAGTAAAAAAAACACTTTTTCTCTCTCGCAAAATGTGAGTGTAGGTATAAGCCATATTATTACTGGATATAACCTTATTCTTTATCTCGGAATCAAAGTTCACAGACCTTCCTCATGAACTGAAGACCTCGACTTGAGAGTCATGGCCTTACTTTCTTTCAGATTATTTTCCTCAAGTAGGAAAATCAAAATAATAATAAGGTATTGCACAATTTCTTTGCAGATATGCCTCCTCTTGATTTGTAGTGGCTTATGGTTTCTTCTACGCAATATGAGAGAACGGAGAGTTCTGAAAAATAATGTTGAGTTCATTAAAATGTGATAATTTCCAACACACCAACTGATATAATTGTTGTCCTCACCTCAGCACTTTTGTGGAGGCCAAAGTCGACTTTATTATTAGTCATGTGTAGGGAGAAGCTCATTGAAAATGCACTTGTCTCGGTGCTCTTGGCATTTTCCGAGACAAAGAGCAAACAACGATTGACGTGTACACAGAGCTAGGACATAAAACATCTTTGTTGCGCCGACCAGGGAGAAAATAGGATGACATAAAATATTACAACAAAAATACAAACATGGGCAATGCAACCGCAGAGCGACGAGGAAGAATAGCTGACGACGACTGGTTTTCTATTGAAAAATACCACAGCAAGAGAGTAGTAGTGCAGCAGAGGAGAGAGGTGCAGAGGAAGACGGGACCTGATCGGAATATGAAATTAGTGGGAGTCTGTGAAAACGAGGGTTGTGGCTTCAAAAGAATGCAATGTGCAAGTGCACAACATACTTTTACTGCTACTCCTCAGTCTTCACAGAGAAACACACTTTTTTTTACGAAGACAGAGGCAGAGAGGGCAACGAGTGTGTTTCTCGATTGCCTCTCTTACCAAATGCATGTTCACATATGAATGGCACTTGTAAAATTTACACGGCATTGCTCCCCATCCATCTCATCTGAGAACCACACACCGTATTTCAAGTGTGGTGTGAGTAGGTATGCAGACAATAAAAATAGAGAAGCACAATGTTCGAGAGCACGTCATAATCAGACAAAAAAGCTCCTGGTTGATGCATTGAAAAAAGTTGCAGACAGAGAGCACAATCCCATTAAAATGCATGTATGCTTGCCTAAACGTATCACATATGCAAACAGAGCAGGGAGACACGCATCATTGTATTTTTTTAAAAGCAAAGCTTCAACTGCGAACATTCACAACGGGAAAAAAAGGCTATCACCGGTGAAGGCTATGCAGTGAAGAAATAGAGGATGAAAAGATGTTTTTAAAGGTTTTCTCTACCAACTTAAAAACGGAATTAGAGAATGACTCTGAAGTTACTTGGACATAATAATATGTTTGCATGGAGTTTCGTCAGTATTGCGCGCTCGTTGTACTCCATAATGAAAGTCTGATCAGACAAGATACAGCGTTGAGACGTCAATCCTTTCAGGTTGAAACGCTTTGTTTCGTCTTTGTATCCTCTCTAAGATTGTGTGTTTCAAAAAAAAATGGTTGCACTTGACGCTACTACTACTTATTCTAGGTTGTGGGTTGTTGATGATGATCATGATAATGATGCTTGTCTGCTTTTTTCCCCCTCTAGGTCTTGCACACACATTTTTCCTTCGCTCTCTGTCTGTCTCAGTTCCTTTCACTTGGAGGGAGTATGCAAGAAAAACGCATCTCAATGAATGTAAAAAACAGCATGCATCAGTCATTCAGAGACGCAGTTCAACAGTTGCGAAGGGAAACTTGCGCTTTGTGCGTTACAATTACGATGTAGCAAAAGGAAAACATGCAGACGCATACTATATGCACACTTTCAAGGTTCCAGTGTACAAGTGCAGGCTTTTTAGACAATTTTTTGACTGAGTACAACAAATACATAATCATTGCTTTGTATTTGATGGGCACAACTGCATCAACAAAATGCTTTTTGTCTCTGGATTTTTTCTTAGCCTCCGATTTTAACTTTGTTGGGCCTTCAATTTTTGAACACTTTTCTGGCTCATAATTTGGAAGATTTGTTTTTCACAAAAATTCATCCACTTTCTAGGGAGATAAATCACCTAGTTTTTTTTTTACTAATAAGTAATCAAGCAGCATTATGGACATGAGAGAGTTTTATAAATGCGTAGGATTAACTTTTGACAATTTGGCTACGTATAAGTTCAACGATACAAGGTTGACACGGATAAAGTCACAATTTTTTTCTAGGTATGCATCATGTTCCTCCTTTGAGTTTGACCCTTCACTGGAAGTATGTCTTCCTCTGTCGGCTCCGTGAGATCGGATAAGAGTTCATTTCTTCAACGAGATGTAAAAATGACAAGTGCACTTTTACTGCAGTTCTCATTTCCCCAAATGATTGACGTCGATGATGATGACGATGGCGTGATTGACACACGTCAGCTCATCCTGAGAGTATGCATAAAAAGATGGATTATGACAAAAAGTTTGCAATGAAAGAGTAGATTTTTTTCAGAGAGAGAATGAAAATCCATACAGAACTTATGAGTTGATGTTGTTGTGCTGTTAGTGTGTCATGGTCATTCGCTAGGACACTCGCAGATTGAGATTGATACTGCCAAGTCAATTTGCCACACAGACACACACACTCATTTTTAAAAAAAAAACCAACCGCAGCATCTCTCTCCACGCACTTACATCCACACATGCAGAGCAAATAAGGCGCAAGAGTTTATCCGCGGAATAAATCCGTGTGTGCTATTTTCCCTGTATTGAATTAAAGTCAACTGCAATAACTTTAAAGTGATTAACTAAATTTGCCTCTTCCCAGTCTCTGTAGCCAAGGCTGAGATCTGGTTTGTGTTTAACGAGCGACGAGTGTTTGTTGTACAAGCGAATGGATGAAAATTGTGGTGGTGACACGGCATATTATGCGTTTGTGAGGTGATATTATTGCAAGCAGATTACACAAAATGGATCGCGTCCTTCGAGTAAAATCTAGTTTTGTAGTTGCAATGTAAAAGCACTACTAACATCGATGAAATGTGAGTTTATATTACGATATTATTTAAAGAATGGTTTCCCAGCCTGGTTTGGAATGCACTCCCATTATTGAAAATACACGATTTCTCCACCACCATTTATTTCCAGTCTGACTGGACAACTTTTAGTAATTTAGTATGATTTGCTGGCAAGGCTCATATAAAGAGACAATCCACTACGAGTATATTATATAATGCGTAATAATATGACGATGTGAGGCTAACAAAAGCGAGGGATCATTGTCTCGCTTCTTCGTATCCAGACGCGAAATGAATCATCATGCAACTCCGCTTCCTTTGTCTGGAGGAGCAGTAGTAGACGTCTGAAAAAGTATCTCGTGGAATGCAAACTCACGACGTTTCTTGCTATCTTGGTTGCATCACCTGAAATCATTATTATTCTCCACACCTGATCACCTATGGGAGAGACTTGTTCCTGTTGAGTGGTCGACCTTACCCCGTTGAATGGTACGTGGATGAACGCTTACGTTGGTGTGAATGCAAGTGAGGTGGTGATAATGACGAAGGAGTAACGAGCTGCATTAAAGCGCACCAGAAATCAGAGTGTAGACACACAACTCCTTTGCCCTGTTGATGATGTGGATAGCAATTACAAAAGAATGGAGTAGTGGAACTGGAAGGGGAAACTCTCCAGACTCTCATTGAACAACGAAACCTGGACATGAACGAATGTCTGCTCGTTTCGAGACAAAAGGAGGAAAAGGGTTTGAAGAGGCGCTGACTCGTTTGTACTTCCTTATAAAGCCATGATATATTGGGTGCATCATCGGGTGATTCCATACGGCAAATAAAAGAAGGCATAATCACGACTACATGGTGACCACTGATGATGATCATGTTTTTTTAGATATGTAGTCGAAAATTCAGTGTTTTCATGTCTTGGGCTCAGAGTAGACATTGTCTGGAATAAAAAGACGCAATGAAAGGTAAGTCGAGGTGATATTGATGCTTTATCCTCTCTTCTAGGAAACTCGTTGTGGCGGTAGTATTCAAGGGACTACCGCATGGTTCGTG
>JAHZMW010003251.1:0-30485 GCA_027743745.1 Alloscopus bannaensis
CACGATGATGCAGGGGTGGATGGAGGGGATGGTGCAGGGGAGGGTGGAGGGGATGATGCAGGTGAGGGTGGAGGGGAGGGTGGAGGGGAGGGTGCAGGTGAGGGTGCAGGGGAGTCGAGTGAATTGGTGCGTGGTGATGAGGAGCGTGACGTGCGGGAGGAGGGGTTGGGTGGTTTCGATGAACCTGAGCTGGTCGAATCTCCAGTGAAGTCTGGAGACGAAATCGACTTAGCCTCCGCTGAGAATTTAGACGACGCGAGTACATGTCCAGTTGCGGTATCCCGTGAGCCTGACTCACTACGCGGGGACGGAGAAATTTCAAAGGGTTCCAGCGACCACCTCGTCGATAAGGGCACGTTGTCAGTACCAACTTGCGGTGTTGAAGACTCCGAAGCACGTGAGGTTTCCAGACTCTCGCCACCACTCACCGACGCTTCCGCTCAAATGTTGCCAGAGGCTCGTGATGTCGCGCCGGACGTTCCAGCACAGGAACCGGTCTCCGATAGTGCTCAAAAACCTCCAGAAGTCGACGTGCCCGAATCGACCCCGCCCGAACCGCCGATCACGTACTGGTCGATGAAATCCGCGTACCGGCCTCCAACGCCGAAAGCCGCGAGTCGAGAGTCGCTCGCGCTGACGCCAGCACAAGACAAGCCTCAATCAGAAGAACCAAAAGACCCTCCACCGGAAACAAATCGGCCCGAACCACCCCCACGCGAGCCCCAACCTCCTCCAACACTCCCACCCGCAGCCGACGTGTACCGCCCCCTGAAATCCGCGTACTTTGAAGCAACGTCCCGCACGAGGTCCAGATCCCAAACGCCGTCGAGAGTCGGAGCGAGTCGTGAGAATTTGAGGGCGAGCAGGTCGTTCGACACTGGGTCCAGGCAGGACGTCGCTGATGATGAGGATTCACAAGTGCTGGAGAAACCTGGAGTCGTGAGCATGAGGGAAATCGTGCGACAAGAGTCGATTACCAAGCGGTTGAGGAAGACGCCTTCGCTTGAGGGGTCATCTGAGGTCGTTACGACACAGGTCGAGTCTCAGACTCAACCGGACACTCCAGTGTTACTCTGTGGAGACGTTCCATCCCTGTCGAGTGCCGAATTACCGTCAGACAATTTGGTACAAGAACAGCTCGAACAACCCTCCGAAACGGAGATTCTCTCTGAGGAAATCGGCAGTGCACAACCAAGTTTGCCCGATTCCAGCGAACAGCCACTGGACACTCCATTAATCCAGGAAGCAACAGCATCATCAGAACCCGAATCACAAGTATCAAGCACAGAAGAACCGCTTCCACCCACATCCGAACAAAGCTCGCAGGATGTAATCAGTTCAGAATCCCCACCGACCACCGAGATCCTTCCTGAGGACACGGAAACGCTCCCCTCAACCACAACGCTCGTGGACACACCACCCGAGCCGGAGCTCCACCTCACACCCGACCAACTCACCCTCCCGATTGACGAACAAAGTGACGACGAGGCGAGAACCCCGGTCCCACCCCCGTCCCCCGTCGAAGCGTCCAGCAGCCAGCACGACGAGCCTGCAGAAACACACGTTGTACCCTCACCAATGCTTCTCGCACAAGACCTCCCAGACAAACCCGAGTCAACGCCTCCCGAACAAACTCAACTCTCCACGGAACCAGTCGCACGGGAACTCCCCTCCCAAGAGCCCCTCCAGTTCCACGCGATCCAGGAGGAGCTAGAGACGATAGCAGAGGAGCCCTCCCCCTCGGAGCAATCCCACCGGGAAACGATGTCAGTCCTCGAGGAGCACATCCGCGCCCGAGTCCAGCAGAAACCGCAGTGCCAACCGGAACCCGGGTCGTACCGCCCGCACATGTCCGCGTACTACGAGCGCTCCCGCACAACAACGCCTCGAGCCTCCCGCGAGTCCCTCCGCATGTCCGTGGACAGGCTGTCAATGTCGAGACCCAACCTCGAAGACTCTGGCGACGAGGACGTGATCGAGAAGCCCGGAGTCATACCCATGCGAGAACTCGTCAGACAAGAGTCGCTCCTAGGGAAACGGGCGTCCAGCAGTAAGGAGCCCACGCCCTCCAGGTCAGAGTCAAGGAGGTCGTCTCAGGATGCGTCGGGCACACTGCACGGGGCTGCAGAGTCTTTCGCAAGAACTGAATCGGGTCCGATCAGCGAACCGCACCCACCTGTCGATCACAAGACGGAATACGTACCCGAACTGCCTCCACCCGCACCAGAGTTGCCCACCCCACAGTTCTCACCACCACGAACTCATCCGCCGCCCGCACCACCAACACAACCCGAACCAGCACGCCAAGAAGAGTCAACCCCACAAGAGTCGACGTACTCGCCGCTGATGTCAGTGTACTTGGACAAGTCGGCTCCACAACGCCCAACAACGGACAAAGAACGCCCGAAATCGCCGTCAGTCCCCCGCGTGACCCCTCTCCAATCCCCGTACGCCTCGAACCAGTCGCTGTCCTCCCTCCCCCGCTTCATCCACCACGACGACAACTTGAAATCGTTGCCCCGCTCCCCCCTCCGAGGCCTCTCGAAACCAAAGACGTCCTCAGTCGCGAACCTCCTCGCCGAGTTCGGGAGCACAGACCAACTAGCACGTAGAAAGCAACCCCAACCAGAAGACCCCCCACTCGACCTAGCAGAGATCAAGCAGAAGTTCAAGGACCAGGAGCGCACAAGACTCGAGTCAATGGCCCCAGTGACACGACCCCGCGCAACCCTCAGCACCGAGCGCGACCTCCCACGCGTAACTCCGCCCACAACGTCCAAGTCGCCAACCCCAACAATATCGCGAGCCTCATCCCCATCCCCCCAGCAGTTCGACCCGAGCGAGGACGTAGTTGAAGAGCTGACGCCCCTGATGCGGTACGTGTACACCGGCCTCATGTACGTGATCCTGTCCCCGATGCTCCTCTTCATCGACTCTCTCCACCTCGCGCTCGTGTGCCTCCTTGTCGTCGCGTGCATACACTTCTTTATTCTCATGTCTTGAAAATGCATCTTAACCTTATGCGATATTATTACGTGTTTAATAAATGTTGTACGTTTGTTTCCACACGCGAGCCTTTTTATTTCCCAAGCGGGGTTTACTTCAACACAAACGATTTTGACAGGCTTACCTTCCGAATCATGGCGTCACAAGCAGGCTTGTATTCATGTTCTCGTGTTCGGGGCGACTTGCGATTGCAGACAAAGGGTTACGTGTACGAAACCATTGGACCGGGGCGACTTGCGAATCCCGTCTGTGTACATTCCCTCGCTGCTTTCGGGGCGACATGCGATTGCAGACAAAGGGTTACGTGTACAAAACCATTGGACCGGGGCGACCTGCGAATCCCGTTTGTTTACGTTTTCTCGTGTGTGGGGCGACGTGCGATTGCAGACAAAGGAGTACGTGCATGCTCCCTCATCCAAACCTTTTTGTGGGGGCAGTCTGCGACTGCATTCAGTTCGCAACTCATTTGAAGTTGGAAAAGTTCTTTGAAAGTTGATATCCAAATTTGAATTTTTTGAGCTTTGCGTTAATTCAAGCCATTTTATAATTTTTATTCCCTCGTATAATTAATCGAATGCACGTTATAATGCCAAATAAAGGAGAACGAAAACGATAGTGATATCCTTTTTACGTACGTAGATTTGTTTTTTGATATAATTCCGTTTTTAATTTCCCACACCAGATGCATATAATACTAATTACATATGTTTATGTTTTTTTTAGATACGTTTAAAATATAGAATATGCGTAAGGAATGAACGGTATGTTTATGTTGTTTTTATATAATAAAACGCACACAATTAAAAAAGTGTAGTAGTATCTTAAATAACATTTTTTCACATTTTCTCCTCTCACAAGTAAGATTCCTCCGAAAAAAACGCTGAAAACGAAACTAAACGTCGGATGGGCGTGTGTGTGTGTGGGCATCTGCACAGCAGTGCGTCCAAGTTTCAGGCGAAAACGCAAGATTCTATTATATAAATCTGGAGACCCAAAATATTAAACAAAGACCGCGCACGAAGCGTGTGTGTGTGTGTGTTCATTGCAGTTTTTGTTGAATCAAATCATGTAACCGTAGTCCTAAACTGATAAATTTTCTTGTTTTGATTTGCAAGTGTGTGTGATTATAAGCCCATTCATAAAATTGTATTTTTTTTGTTAAAAAGATGTGTTGTAGAATTATTTTTTTAAAATCCCCAGAAAGGATTTTTCTTTAGCATGATGAAAACTGATTAGAATTTTTCTTTTTATAGATTTGAGAGAGAGATTCTGATTTTTTTTTGTTTGGTAGAGGGTTTTTTCGTCACACACGCACACACGCACAAAGATTTGTATTTAATTAATTTATATAGAGTTCATTGTTGTTGTTGTTTTTTTTAATAAATATGGATGGTATATAAGGGGCGGTTTTTCTCTTATTCTTTTTTTACTTATATATCTCGGAGACAGAGAGAATTGTGTATATATACTTTGCTTTTTTTAAAGATGTATACAAGTAGTCGCTAACTAAAAAACCCAAGCCCATAAAAACGGGATATAAATACGATAGTAGTTCTGTAGTTACGCCTTTTTTTCCCTTACACCCTAAATAAGTTACATATGCCTTTGTTTTTTAAGAAAATGTATCGTTTAATATTTTTTAGCATGTTTTTAGCGTGTTTTTTTATATGTGCTCGTTTTACATTAGACTCCATTCGTACACGAGGTTTCTCTCTGTGATCATTCATGGTATTTTGAATCTGCCGTAATAAGGTTTGAATCGTTTATCTCTTCATAATAAAAAACATTCATTGTAGTATATAGTTTTTGTTTTTCTCTCTCACGCTCGCTCTTTGCACGTCTCCACACTCTCGTTCTCATATTATTTTGCATTTTTTTTATATATTCACATATTTGAGCATATATTAGTTATATTTATAGAAATTGGAATATGTATGTGTTATTTTGGATCATAATATCATCCTTTACACGAATTTTTTTTTCTTGCCCTTCTCCGTTTTGTTAAATAGAGACGAAAAAAGTAATTGTTTTTCATGATTCTTAAAAAGTGACCGGCAGCCGGGAATATTCTTTTTATTACGTTCTGTGTGAGAGTAACGTATAGTTTTTTGAAAAGTGGTGACGAAAATTCTTTGGGACATGTTTGAATTCATAATAAGCAATAATGGTGAAATCGTTTTGGAAATTCTGGAATTTGGATCTGATCATCAGAGAGAGATTAGAGAGCGGTTTAAAATCCTCTGATATTTATGTTAAAGAGAAACGGCACGAGATTATTCGTGGTTGCTTTGTAATCTTAAGAATTGTGTTGCCATTCTTGAGCGGGAAATGAAAAAAGAGTTTCTGGAGAATTTAACGTGTGTGTACGTGTGTGTTCAAGGTTTTATATATGTTTTTCAGTTTTTCAAAAGGGGGTAATATTTACGATTTTTTTCGAAAAGACGTTTTTTTCCTTTTTTCCATGACCTAATGTTACGGGATTATTATTTTCCATGTTGGTGACATTTTAAAATGTAATAATAGGTTGATTTTTTTTCCAGAGCTTAGTCGTAATAGTTAAATATTCTTAAGACTCTTCTGAAGAATTATTGAAAGGGTTCGCTTTTTTAATGTTATTATTCTGGGTGTTCTCTTCTAAAGGGGAACAGTCGGCGTAGAGAAAGTCGTCGAAAGATGAGAGCTTATTGATTGTAAAAGGTTGCAGCGGTGGCGGGAGTTGTTGATCTGGTTGCTGGTGAGTTGACGTCGATGCAGTTTCGTTGCGGTTGAACAGGACTGTCGAGCCGGAGACGGTCGTGCCGGGGGAGATTGTGGACGAGTCGCTCGACTCGAGCACGTTTGGCGAGATGGACCCTCCTCCGTAGTGGTGGTGATGATGGTGGAGGAGCAGGTGCTGGGCTGACGACGCTGATTGCGGGGTGCGCTGCGGAGGCTGCGTGTAGTAGTGGTGCTGCGAGGATGGTGGCAAGTCCATCGGGTGGTGGGGCACTACGCCCTCTGAACACGCAACCATACATTTTAGACACGCGATTTCATTACAAGTTTTACGGCTCGGGGGTTAATGGGAAGGCGTGTCTTGCGTGTCGTTTCGAACAACCGAGTTTTTTGCCTGGGTGAGTACACGGGCTAGTCTCACTTTGCCCCGTGAATTGTTCGTTTCTCCCCGTTCGCGCGTGTGCGTTTTTTATGTCGATTTCGAATCGGTATAAGTTAGTTTACGTAACGGTAAGTCTTAAATGCGCACGATTTTTGTCCGCGATTTCGAGACGACACGCAGGAGCACGGGTAAATAGAGTGAAGAGCACGCATCAGCAGCAGACGTGTAACAAAACTTATTATTTTGTCAGCCAAAGAGAGAGAGAGATTTGAAAAGAGGGATTAAGAAATAGATTGACAAAGCGAGAGAAAGTTTAGAGCGGAAAGGAAGTAGTAAGTTTTGTTGTGAGTTTGACTTACGTTGGTTAAGAGAGATGTGATCAAAAATCTGATCTGAACTCACCGATTCCTCCCGGGAAGCCCTGCGCGACCCCAGTGGATGCCGCACTTGCACCACCTCCACCACCACCACCTATAATACTAATCTCTTGGCCAGCCACGCCACCACCACCGGAGCCCCTGGGCATGGGCGACTTTGGGAAGGAGTACTGCTTGTTCTCGAGGAACTGGTGGAGTTGCATCTGCTCGTTGCTAAACTTGACTGGCTGCTTATTGCTTTTCGAGGAGGATCCTCCGGCGACGGTGGATGACCGCTGAAGGGCTGGGGTCGCTGTGAGACTGCCGCTCCGACTGCTCTGCTGAGACGTGCCGCCGCCGTCGTTGCTGTTGTCGATGAGTCTCTCCATCTCGGGGTCGAAGCGGATGTCGCTCTTCTTCAGGATCGGTTTGCTCCTGTTGTTCGGCTTGCGGAGCGTTAGAGTTGCTCCAGATGATGAGGAAGAGAGCCCACTCGAGCTGGTGGCAGCGTGGCTGTGGTGGTGGTGCTGAGATGCGACACCGGAAGATGAGTGGAGTGATGATGGTGGGGCGTTGCCCGGCGCTGAGGCGGAGTTCGCTGAGGTGCTGGTTGAGGTCGAGGATGAGGTGGCGGTGTTCGAGGACGAACCTTTTCGTGCCCCCAATCATGTCCACAAAAACTACCAATTAGCTACGCCTCTTTCCTAACTTTTATTCCTACCACTAGTCTACGTTCGTACTTTCTAATCGTCTTTCAACTTGGTTGCTGTACCAACCAAGCTCAAAGCTCTACGCCAGTAGTCTCTACACATCTAATCGTCACTGTTTTTCAAATTAAGTGCGCTCGTTTTTCTCAAGGGCGTCGGGTTTTATTATTTTTGTGGGATGGTTTTAATTTTGGGGAGTTTTTAGAATTTTCAAGATTTTTTAAATGTTTGGAATTTTTAAGATTTTTAAGATTTTCGAAATTTGAATTGAAAAAGGCACCATGGTTACTAGATGGTAAGGCACCAAATGACGTGGTTAAAAACGTAAAAATCCCGTCTTTTCAAGAAGGCTGCAAAACTCGGCCCGAGATGAAACGAGAACGGTCTATTAGGTTTCTAGTGAGAAAGCCAAGATATTTGATTATTGTCATGGTTACAAATAAAGCACACAGTCAAGAGTGTTAGTCATTTGAAATTTGTTTTTTCTCAGTTAAGATTCTAAGTGTAATAAGTCATAATAAGAAACAACTTGAGAGAGATTTTTTTTAGATCCAGTCTACATCCTTGTTGTCTGGAAGCAGAAACGTGTCAACACAATTACACACACACATCGTCAACTAGTCCAAATCAATCGGTTTCTCTGGGCACTGGTTACCGGTGCAACAGAGTTGAAACTCGTCGCTTCGGTGAGGTGACTAATGATTTTTTTAAATTCTTGTAAAACATTGTAAAACATTGCAAAAAATTGTAAATTATGATAAGAGACTTGTCGCTGCGGTAACCAGGCCCGTGAGAGGTGAGTTGAAATAGGTTTGTAATAAATTAGAATAGAGAGTGTGTAAATGTAGATAGATTGCGAAAAGAATGGTGTGTGTGGTACGATTAATATATACGTGTGAAACACTGGCGTGTGGAAAGCGCGTATCGATGGTGACTATATAAAAGGTGTGGTAAATGGAACTCATAAGTGGATAAGAATAATAATTTTACCGAAAAAATGCTGATTTATTAATTTGGTAGCGGAAGCAATGCCTTTTGTAGGCAGAAAACTTGGGCGACGACTCTTTGGCTTTGTGGTAGAAGGAGGTGCGTCTATAAAACCAGTGGTGGAGGAGGTAGAAGTGGTTGCAGCGTCACTCACCAGTGCTGATGACGAGGCGTTCGCGAGACTGTCGTGTGAGGCGGACACGATCGTCGAGGACGACGACTGAGGCTGATGCTGGGAGGAGGACGTCGTCAGGTCCTTACGCAGCATCTTTGTCAGTTGGAAGCTGTTCGATGAGGTCGACTGTTGCGGCTGCTGCTGCTGCTGACCCTCTTTGCTCTTCGACGGAGGCGGTGGGCAGTAGCTCTGAACACATGTCAGTTTTATTGTCAAGTTTTACGATCAAGTTCTCACAAATTGGGTGGATTAGTGGATTGGTGACCTGGCCAGGAGCCTATTTCACCATCAACTCCGCATTGGCATTAACAATGCGGAGCCATGCCAACAATGTATTGACTCTACATTAATTAACATGGAACTGTATTACTCTGCATTTTAAATGCGGAGTTGATGGTGACCTGGCCAGGTCTAGTGTGAAAGAAGCCCGTACCTGTTCACTTTGTGCATGTTGAAACCTAGTGCGTCTAGTTTTGGGGCTGACGACGCCAGTTTTGTGGTGTTGTGCCTGGGCAGCCTGCTGCTGAAGCGTAGTGTTGTTGTCTTGAATGTCGCGTTTCTTCTTGGTGGGACTCCCCCAAGGACTGGTGTTGACGACGTCCTTGAGGACGCCGCAACTCGTGGTAGGCCTGATGACGGGGTCGTTGGCTCCGATCATCATGATAATGTTCCCTCCGCCGCCAGGACCGCCCCCAACACCGCCACCACTCCCTCCCAAGTGGTGATGGTGGGAGTGGACGTGCCCACCACTGCCGTCGTCCTTGCCGTTGTCGAACGGGTTGACATAGAGGTTGGACTCGAGCTCCTCCTGGCTGAGGAACGGGTGCGTGTTGCACGTGGCGAACGTGTCCGAGCTGTCGACACTCCCGCTCATGTTCGACCTGGAAGCGACGGATCCGATCGGGGGCGGCCCACCACCGTTCCCGTTGAGCGTTTTCATCTCGAGCATACTGCTACTGCTCAAGTACCCTATAAGCGCCGCTGACGAACTCACCGGGGGCAGTGCTCCGCCACTCATCATCATCGACATGGATTTGAGCGGGTCTCCTCCACCAGACACTCCTCCACTCACGTACTCCTTCACAAAATTTCACTCACATCAACACCGTCCAATTCCACCCTCACTGTATCCTACCTCCCCCCACAAACTACTCCCGTGTGCTCTCACAATCGACGACGAATCTCGACGTGTGCGTTGGTCGTGCTGCTCTCCCCAACTTTCTCCATCCAACTACAATCGTGTCGTGTGTGTTGTGTGAAAAATAGTATCGTTACAAAATTCATTTAAACTCGTGGATGGGTAGTGACTCCGAAATCCCAATCATCCTCATGTCACGGGTCCTGTGTGCACAAACAACATTACACCCATTTTTCCCCTCGTCTGTGTAGCTCAACTCGCTTCACCCACCTTTCTCCTCCGCTTTCTCGTCAATTTCGAATTTTTTGAGATTTCAGGTTTTTTTTAAAGAGTTTTGTAAACGAAAAAAAAGTTGTGTTTAGAGACTTGTGTGGTCTACGTTAAGCGTGTATGAGTTTGTGTGTGTGAATTTTTAGCGTTGAGGGGGCATTTGTCGCCGGAACGTCACACAGATCCGTAGTAAATGAGTTTCTTGGCTGGGGGTCTCCGTGGCGGCGGTCTCACCGGGTTCTCTTCTCTACAACCCTCCTTCACAAAGTACAAGCACGGTTACTCAGAATAAATGGAACGTTACGTTAGTGCACACACACGGGGAATTGCAAACATGGCAGTCTCGGGGGGTAGGAGCACGCTCGAGCAGCACACCACACAACAACACATCGAGATCCGGCATTATTCTGTTTCACACGGCACACGCACACTCACGTCGGCCTAATCTTTGTCACCTCACCTATGTTGTGACTATTTTTTATGATTGTGCCAAGATGCATAATGATTTGGAGGAATTCCTAATCAAATTGCTTTCTCTCTCCTGCGGAAACGCTTCCTCACCGGTTCTATGCTCATTGGGATTGACTCGTGTGAATGTGATCTAGGGTCCGAGTGATTCGCTATCTCAGGTGCATATATCTCACGTGTATTTGTTAAAATTACTGAAAACCAGTTTCCTAAGTTACGAGTGGTAAAAAATAATCGGACTATAGCATTGATATATTACTTCATTACAAAAATTCTCGTGTTAGAATACACACACTAACCCAATGCGCAATTGTTGTTGTTTTCATTGGATTTAGTAACTTCATGGAGTAATTATTACATCCCTTCTGAGCTTGACGTAATAAATTTCTCTATGACAACGACTCGTTGAGTGTCCTAAAATTTTAATGCGTTTTTGTCATAATAACCCTACGGTGCACCTCCAATGTTTTTGAAACTGCACAAAATCGCAGTCAGTTACCATTGGTTACCATGGTTGTCTTGCATTTGCTGAGGCGCCTAGCTTTGCTAATCTCAAATGAGAACCGTGGACATAAGAAACGCACGTGTAGGAATTCCTATTAAACGCTTAAAAATACACCCTTACGTTTTTTCTCCATAACACCGGCTAAGACAAAAATTCACATAAATCCTTTTCATATAAACATCACGTCGTGGTGATTCCGTTTCATGTTGGCGATTCGCTGATTCAAGGGTAACTACAGATTTAGGTAATTTTTCCCATAACGGAGAAAAATTTAACGGGGCTTACCCACCCCAAAACCACTGGGAGTATCTTGGGTTATACTAATACTTTTCGGGACATACAGCACGGGAAAAGTGGAACAAGTGTTAAAACCAGTGGCTGCGGAAGCGGGGGGATGACGGATAACCCCCACGTCCGCCCAAAGGCAATATGACAAAGCATTGTTTTATTTTGCTGTGGTATCCCCCACATCCGCGGACTTTAAAAATCAAACATTAAACTCCGTTTGATGCAAAATGACCAGTGGGTTGGGTAGAATTACATAAACCCGTGGGTTCGATAACATCCTTGACCCCAGAGCATTGAAAAGAATTAGTTGCCATGGCAACAATAATTTTCATCCAGTGCACTGGACATCCAAATGTGGTTTTAATATTATATTTAATAATCCGGTCTTCAAATTCCCAATAAATTCTCCAATTAATCGTGAAAATGATATTGACGAGTCAGCACGTGTCAACATGAAACGGAGCACCACGTTAAATCGGTAACGATGGATAGGTATTGGTAACCATACCTACTCGTAACAAAACAGGTGTAAAATATGAGACGGCTGTAAAGAAAACATGCCTAGAGATACGGATGCATGCGTGGATTTTGGTAAGAATCTGTTTTTCTACAATGATTAGCTCTACGATGGTAACAGAAGAAGGGAGGTAGGTATAACAACCGTTGTTTAATAATAACTAACCGATCTAGTAATAAACCCCATGCATTTCATGCGTTCTCTCGTTCACGCGGATTTTTCAAAAAACGTAAAACGTTTCCCCTCGACGAGACGTTGACTGGGGTAAATGACTACTCACTCTGTCAAGTTGAGCGGACAAGTACACAAGAACAAGCACAGTGGGGGGCACTAAACACAACTTTTTTTGTCGATTTTTTTCCGATAAAAATTTCGAGGAGTGAAACAACGAAAGGAGAGAGAAACGAGTTTTTTTTTGTTTGTCGTAAAATTGATAATCTCTAAGGAAACTAAATGAGGATGTAAATATCGTCCAAAGAAAAGAGTCATGCACGTTAGAGAGTCTAGTGTATACGGGGGTAAAAATCTATTGTAAGTAGAATGAACACGAGGTTATCAATGGGCGGAGGGTTATCAGGTTACTTGGAAGTAATTAGTAATAAGAAGTAGTTGCGTCCGTACCTGTGTATCGGGCCGCTGTGAAAGTAGGCTCTGGTGTTGTTGAGCTTGTTGCTGCTGCTGAGACGACGACTTGAGCACGATTCCGCTGTCGACGAGACTCCCTGAGCTGGAGATAGGCTGATGGTGATGGTGGTGAGGATGATACTGGTGGTGAGAGGACGACGTCGACGAGTGGTGGTGGGAGTGTGGGGGCGCCGAGTTGTTCTGCCTCGACCTCCTCTCCACGTTGTTGGGGCTGGTGAGCACGTTCGGCGAGACTTGCACGATCATGTCGTCGTCGTCGTCGTCATCGTCGTACGACACGTCCACCAGTTGCGGCGAGGAGTTGCGAGAGTCCCTCTGGATCATTCGCTGAGACTGCTGCTGACGGTTTGGCGTCGTCTTGGGCGACTTGCTGTCCTTTCTCTTGTGGCGGGCGAACAGGTTGTGGTCGTAGTTCTTGTAGCAGCCTGTCCCCGTCGTCGTCGGCTTGTCACGGGCCTCGCCCTCCACACTCGCGGCGTCCGCTTGCGACATGTTGTGGCCTGCAACAAGTCGCACGCCATTAGTTTCGCGTTCTTAACAAACCTATTATCACGTGGTCGTCGAATGCGACTCGAGTTCAGGACTCGCGGGCTGGAAATGCAAAGACTTGGCGCAATTCACTCCCGATTGAAACGTTTGAGAAGGAGTGAGATGATGAACTCAATTCTATGAGTAAAGAACACGTTTTCCAGCACTCTACATATTAGAGAAGTTGAGAAAACGAAAATTCTGAATTATCAAAGGTCGATTGTAGACATTCGCGTAATAGATTTAAACGCGAATTTGTATTGTATTGTGTCTATAATTAATGTAGCTTCGGCAACCGGAAAACTGCCGGAGCTCTAGGGGCCAGCTCAATTCTGGAACTCTTCAAATCATTTAGGCACTAGATTTGGGACGCGTTACACACAGTATAATAGACAGATCGAGTGCGTATAGTGGAAACTTAAATTTGCTGCGAAACTACAAACTCTGGGGAAAACTATGAAAAATGTGGCAAAATTACGTAACGGGTGGATTCGGGAGTTGAGTTTAGTGCTCCAAGTACATGGCATGGCCATGATTTTACATGCCATGATCTTGGTCATGTCATGGCATGGCGAGTTACATGTTATGACATGAGTTTCCCGACATGCCATGCCATGAACATGTAAAGCCATGTAGAATTTTTACATGTGTGAGACCATGAGTTTTTAGTTTAGGGAATGGATTTCACCCGAAAATCCAAATAATTCGAGTGTAAATCATCTTATTTGGTTGAAATACAATGCAAAAGTATTATTTTAAAGAAAATTTGACCCAAAACATCAACATGGTTTGATCAACATGACATGATCATGACATGCCAAGCCATGTGAAATACTGCCATGCCATGCCATGCCATGCGGGAAGCACTAGTTGAGTTGAGCTTCGGCAATTTTCCTAAACCCGGTGGATTTCGGGCCTTGTTCTGGGGGAAGACATGAAGACTTTTGAGCGTCAGATACTCATTTGTTTTCACTCTTTGGGCTTTTACGCGCATATTGTGTCTAGTTTGTAAATTTTCCATTGTTCAATCTGCAGAATACATTTAACAATTCCGTTTGGGGCACCTGGACACCTAATTTTTAAAAAAATTCACATCGCCGTGCACATTTCTGAGACGTGCACTCTGACTGTAAACCCAAAACTTCTAGATTTCAGACTATATCATTTGTCTACCAGTGTGTGTAGAAATGCATGTCGATTACGTTTATTTGAGTTCTTTATTGGTTTCGCTTAAAAAAATGAACGAGCCCCGTCACGGTAATTTAAAGCTATACATAATCGCAATTTCGAAATTTAATTGCAAAAATAACGATTTCTGATTTCTCAGGAACTCCGGTAATCAGCGTATCAGCGTACCATAATTGAACCAATATTTGTCGTGTGATCATGAAAAGTTTGTCAATATTTGTCCTGTCTCTCTCTCTCGAGTCACAAAAAGACGATTGACTCGGACAATGTTCACACGTTATTCGGAGGAATCCAACAATCTAATCTTTAAAGAACGAAATTGTCCAATCATACTGAATTTTGCTGCGATTTCATGATATAGGTCTCTTGTACGAGAAATTGTTATTGATCTATCATTGCGGTTTATACACGATATTACTCACAAGTACGACTACGGCCAAGGTCGGCAGGCTGGCTAAAATTTTGTCATTTTAACGAGTGAGCTGCGTGCAAGAATGAAAGGGTCAGTGGACAATGGATTTAATCCACTGGATTTCTTCCATATGCACGGATTACTCTACAAAATAATTGTCCAAATTAACTTCAGAGTAACGTATCCATATCGGACAGTTTTGGTTGCTGGTTCGATATAGTGACACTACAATACCAGCTACGATGGGGCAAAGTGAGAACGGAGAAATTGTGAATTTTTAAAATATATGTAGATATGTGTAATTGGCGTATTAATTCAAGTGATTGTGTTACCAATTAATTTAGTAACAATGAATTGATTGAGGTCCTCTCATCATCTAATGGGATAGTCACCGCATGAAGGCTATTCCCTTCAAACATGGCCATATCTGTACTTGTGAGCAATACTGAAATTTCGTGCCAAGTTTGATCCCAAGGCTTAATCTGCAGAATAATTGTGCAAATTAACTTCAGAGTACTACTCATCATGATCTTGTCGAGGACACACGTCCCTTCCAAAATACAAGATTGGCTACAGATTCACTTGCAAGCGATAACACGGGTTAAATCACAGCACCGAAAGTCTATATTGATATGATGTCTTTTGTTGTGATATGACAATCCTAGCTACTTTTACGGGGTGAATTGAGAACAGAAAAATTGCGAGTTTTAAAATCTACGACACAGGGCTCGGTAATTGGCGCACTGGTTAGTCGAAGTGCATCGGTTAATTTACCGCCAATGAGTTGAATAATTGTCCAAATTAACTGCAATGCAAAGTAGTCATGTCGGGAACCTTTGATTTTTGGTCTGAAATAGTAAGTTCATATTCTAGCTACCACGCGGTAAATTGAGAACCGAAAAATTGTGAATATTTTAATTGTATACCTACAGGGCTCGGTAATTTAATTTAATTGGTTGCGTTATCAATTAACTTAATGGCAATGAACTGAGTAACTTACAAGTGAAAGTATCTACGCAGCCGACCACATCCGTACGCTTACTTGTGAGGAGCAATTTACTGTGAAAATCTAAATTCTAACAACGCTTGCGTGACGTACGTGTTTGATTTAGTGAACAGGACTCATTATAAGCATGAAAGCAATAAAAACCGTAATTTTGAGGAGAGTGAAAGTTGTGAACCAAAATACACACGTTCACGTAGGAAATGTAAGTACACGCATGCATTTCCGCGTGTATTGCCCACCGATTTGTTAGCGTTGGCGTGGCAACGTACGTTAACGTACCTTTACACACAGCAGGGGGATTTTCATGGGGAGACCCGAGCTGCGAGAGTTCTTACTCGAGTGTGCTTACGCAATAGTGGACGGTACGATGGAGAAACTGAGCGCGCATGCTTACCTTGGCACTGCTGCACCCCTCCGCATTTCACTAGCACGACAAAATCCGTTTTAATTAACAATGACCAAATGAATATAGCATGCGGCGACGGAGCTGCGTACTGAAAATCGGATCAAATTTGAAATCGGGAAGGGTTAGCGTGTATGTAACACGCTTGAGTAGTGGTTCTCTACCGGCACCCAGTCGTCGTGCTTACTACTCCCGTTCCCTCGCAACGACTTGTCCAGCGTCCGGTTCGGGTACGAGTCCGCGCACACCGTCTCGTTCTCGTTTAAACACTCGTACTCCTGCAAGTCCGGCATCGTGTTTAGCGTTAACGCGATCGTCGACAGCACTATGAACAAGATTGATATCACTGCCACCACCTAGACAAACAACCACCACACATCAACACGATCCTCCTCACTCGCCTCCTCTCTGAAAACAACACCTTCACTCTAAAACCGTTAGTCATGCGTTACACTACACAACTCAGGGGGCGTACGCTCCGTTCACATTCGTCATGTGCATTCTGGGCGTGATTGTAGCCATTTTTTAACTAGTGTCGAATTACCTTCAAACTATCTGTACGTGCTCGTCCAAACAGGCAGAACATTCATTACAATTTATTCAATTCAAACAGGGTGGTGTACTCGGCACTCCTCCCATCCCTAATTTTAATCTTAACCAGTTTTCATGTGGGTTTACGGAAACTTCACTAAAATCGATTCGTCATCGAAATTGTGCTTTCCAGATCAATTCAACTCGAAAATTGCCCTGAATAACATGAATGGTTTTTCTGTAACCCTTACTTTCCCTAACCGAAGTTTACTCGTCACAACACTGTTCCAGGTGCTTTCACTCAAATGCACGTCGCGCAGAGATGGGCATAATGTACTAAAAATTCATGATCCGAAATTGACCTAATTAACACATTCTGCTACATAATCCAAACGTATTCAGTTTGTTGCTCGGGAGACAAAATTATGAACGCGAGACGTCTCAGCCTATATTATTCACCATTGGCTCGAATTTATGTAACCATTTCGCCATCCTAAATATTTATTTCTCATCATTCTAATAAAAATGTGATAATTCCGCCATAATTCCTCCATAACCCTGGCAATTGACTATAGCACGTTAAAAGAACCATCCGGAGCCTCATTAATAATTCATTAGCAACGTGTATATACCATTTCGTCGTGAAACGGCCTCATAAACACGTAACTGCTCGAGAAACCTTTCACCTTGACGACGACTCGCCTACATGAAGCCTAATTAACTCGTCGTCATCTCTAAATTCCGGGCCAAACTTGTAAAAAAAATTAAACTACAAATTAAATACTCGCACCTGCATAATTCCATTTGATACCTAAATAATTCATAAAGAATCGATAAATAATTCATAAAGAATGGATAGATAATTACAACAAATCCATAAACAATTGATGATGGACAGAAACGAACGACAGACGCTCATTTCACGTCACAGAAAGGTATAAAAGCGTGTGAGGGATTGACGAGTAAATGGAGTAGTATCACGTCAATGCCAACGAGATGAAAGCGTTTCTAATTACAGCGTAGTCACGCGTAATTGAACCCTAACGACCATGCATACACAAACAGCACGAAAAAATCTGCACATTTACGACATATAGAACACGAAAGAGGACAACATGCTTTCTTCTTTCTCCACTATTCAAAGCAGTCGTTGGAAAATATACCGTCGCTGAAAGCACACCGATGCTTCACCTTAAGAAGCAGTATATCGCACATCAATAGCAACAAGGTCATAGTAAAAACTGGTCGTTACCATGGGAACCTGACCTAGAGAGACCTAGCACGTTGTAACCGCGAGACCGAACCACCACTACACTATCTACGGGTAACCAACGCAACCATATAATACTCATGACACTATGATTCTACTCTAAAGGGGTAGGTTTATAGAGGGGGTTGATCAGAGAGAAAAAACGGCTACAATTACTTGAAACCCATACGATTGTTGCCAAGCAACGTCACGCCCGGGCGCAAAGTTGCGCTTCGAGAGGAAGTGAGATCAAAATGGGCGGGCAATTTAAGTTGGGAAAATTCCCGGAAAAAATGTAAAATTTAATCCGAAAAGAATCCCGAACGGCCGCTGATTTTGACCGGGTCACCTCCCCCCGCCGCGCCGCCTCACGCCCGCGCCTTGTGCATATAGCATGCAAGAGATAGAATACAAGAGAGTAAAGTAAAAGATAGTCGGTAAGTAGTGTCTGTCGTTGCGTGTTAATTAATACTCATTCCCATCATTGTTAGTGGAGAAGAGAGAGATAGAAAAGAAAGAAATATAGTTTTTGATTAATAATCACAACACCAATTATTTACGAATTATCAATTTTACAGGGGAGAGTGAATACCGGTTTTTACATAATTACATCATTCGATGGAGATTTTGATACATACACAAAGGGGGGATACATGTTAATAGTTATAGCTACGAAATTCTGTACACTAATAAACAACAATCATCATCAACGTCATCATCATTGGATTTTTTTAAACGATTATGACACGGCTTGTTTGCGTAAGCATGTTGATAGGTGTTGAGGGTGTAATCTGTTCCGTGTTTGTTGCTGTGGAAACGTGTGTGTGAAGTAGCTCGTGTGAAGCGGGAAGGAAATGGGGGAATTTTAAGTAAATGTAAGATTAAGTAGATGTAAGATTAAGTAGATGTGAAGTAGATGTAAAGTAAGATGTATTAGAAGGGATGTAGTGATGGAGACGGGGATTTGTTTGTAATTTGTAGTAAAATAGTGTTGGTTACCCTGGCGGGACAGGAGCTGGTAGGCTTTTCGAGGAGATCCCAGACGTACTTCTTGTACTTGGCGCAGGGCCCTTCTCCAAAGTCCTCCTCGTCGCGTTGGCGGAGACTCTCTGCCTCCTTGCGCATTTCCTCGTAGACGTGTTCCTTGCGCTGGTGGTACTTGTGCTGGCAACAGGACTCGAGGTAGAGCTCGTCGACGCCCCAGTACTCGAGGTCCTCGGCGAACGCGAGCACGCACATCTCGTCCACGAGGTGAAGCTTCCCAGTCCGGTAGAAATTTAAAATTGAGCTAAACGATTTCGGGTGGCGGTCGAAAAAATATTCGTTGTTTTCTAAACTGTAATCATCACAAATTTCGAGCACACTCTCGTGCGTTGTGCATTCACGGAGTTGGCCGAGGCGGGTGTGGGGCAGGCGGTCCAGCGTCTTCCACAGGACCTCGTGCTTCACCCCGCCCACGTTCAGCAGCACGCGCCGCGCCGACTTGCTCCGCAGGATCTCTGACGGCGACGGAGGCTCGTTACTAAAGTTACCTGGCACTTGACCACTCGACCCACCCAGACCGCCTCGCGACGCCGCTGCCAGCGCCGCCGCCTCCCTCTTCAGCGTCTTCTCCGTTATCTCGTCGTCGTCGTCGTCCTCCTCCTCGTCCTCGTCGTAGTCGTCCATAAGGTCCTCGTCAAACTCGGCCAACTGAGAGCGCGCTGGCTGGCCCTGTTGTTGCTGTAACAACAGTTGCTGCTGCTGAGGTGGGCTCTCGCTAGGCTCCGTCGCTTTTCTACGCACTCCTCTCGTAATGCTGCTGCGGTTCTGCGGAGCACCTCCTCCGCTCGATCCCGGACCTCCGTCCAACGCCTCTTCCTCCGCCGCCGCCGCCTGCGCTTCCTCTTCATTCTAAATCACACGGTCAGTCACACAGTCAATTATCCAATTATTTCATCCATTAAATTTAATCTCGCAAGCCAAAGAGAGAATCAAAAATGTTGGTATTTACCGTTCGAATTTTACCGTGTATCTCTATACTGATGTTAGAAACCCCCTAGCAACAATCCACTCCTACAACTCTACGCGTGCATTCTCTTGCGCGGCCCTGTGTGTACAAATTACGCATTTTACGAAATTCGTCATTACGGTGGTGCGTGTTGGTTAGTGTGTTCGTTTCCATGGAGACGAGAACCCGCGCGTGAGTTCCGTACGGATTTGTTGGTAATTAGATCAGTGAAGATTAATTTTAATGTCATGGTAACCTTCTCTATCTCGGCATTGGTAAGCTTATTGTCATTTTTATGCATTTTTTAAAAAAATTCACTCAAAACGGTGATAAGTGCAGTGATAAGTTCTGTGAAATGCGTGACTTTTTATAACCAAGATCAAAAGTTTTGTGTAACCATAGCAACACAGTTCTTAAATTTTAAATCAGTCCAATGACAGCTTAACAGTGTGTAAACAAAATCACTGTCTCATTGGGTCAAAATGAGCAGGAAATTGATTTTTTCGTGTCATAAAATGATGAATTAGATTTTTTAATTGACATATTCAAGATAGCACTGGATAATGAGAGAAACGTGCCGGAACTCGGGTGCTTTTGACAGCATCTTGTTGCCAATGTTACGTGTATTTGTAAATTGATATTTGTGAACAGAAATATTGGGAAAAAATCGACAAATCGGATTGGCCAAAGTTTAAAAAAAACGCATGGGATCGTGTCAACGTGAAGAATAGGTTAAATCTGTTTGCTACAAACGTAATGCACTCCAGTCAAATTTAGCGTTATGCACGCGTTATATGCACCCTTCGCAAAAAAATCTGCATAAATTTAAAATTATAGTTTCTCTAGCTATACAAATCCTACAAAATTCTCAAATTTGAAAACCTGCGCGTTAAAATCTGCACGCATTAACCCTTTCATGTTCCTCGACGTGTCGTACAGATACGCACCTCATTATGAAGCCATAATCGATCAAGAGAGCTGTTAATTTCTCAGATTTATCGCAATTGAAGTTATTTGAACATTTTTAAAATGTTTTCTGAATTTGTGAACATTTTTTAACAAACCAATGCGTTCGGTTAGACTGCATGAAACCCCTGATTTATGGCTAGTCGCACTGCAAGGCATGCGCATGTGTGTCACATGAATGCTAATACACAAAGAATTTCCACTCGTTACGGTGAAAGTAGTTTCCCGACGTGGTAAATCTGATCTTCTAAAGTCACGTCACTTTACACTCCAAAACGTCAAACAAACGAGTGATCGGTTTCCAGACAAATTAAATGCTTCGTTACTACGTTTAAGTTTTAAATTTACGTGACTATTACAACCGAACAAGATTTGATAATGTTGAATCGATATATTATATCGGAGTAGATATCTGTTTAAACATTTAAAAATTCGAATTCGTCCCCTGCTCAATAGTTCACTGTGAAAATGCCCACAGGTATATGCCAATCAGTGGATTGCAAATTTCCGACATGAATCGAGATGCTGCATAACGCTTCCGCAATGGAGCAAAATATCCGAATAAGCTGATTTTGATTAACGTGTATATTTTAGCTAATAAACTTTGAATATCTCTGTTTCCTAATGACGATGTGGGAATCGATTCATTACCTTCAGAATTTCTGAGAAGCAGGCAATTAGATTGGCAGGATTTAGAGTAACTCGCCAACTTTCTCCACGAAATCCAAGACCCATGCCTAATGCGTTACTTCCGGTAGTGAGTCGTGTTTGTTTATGCTGGTTAATTTTCCCAATCAGTATTTATACAGTTGTGCTTCGTACTACTGTGATTTTGCCATGTTAAAAACTGCACAATTTTTTAACCCTTTTTGAACCGTGATTATTTGGTTGATGCTTCCACCTATTCCATCACTTTCTCCTTAACGTCAAGATACACAGTGCTCGCCTACAGATTAGCGCTTTAACAACTTAACAATCCCGATCAAATTTCACGAATACAGACGACTTACTAATCCTGAACTTTCTCCAGAAATTCCAAACTCAACACAATCGCGTGCCCAATACGTTGCTTCCGCCAATTGAGCTTATCTTTCACGGAGGGGTTTTTCTAACGCATCCAAATGTGTTACAATGTTAATCCTTGTTAATAAATTGCTGATCCAGTTAATCCTATGAATTGCCTGCGCCACATTTGCCAAATTGAACGCAAACGATTTACTAATTAATCCCGAAATCACTTTATGCTTTCACCTACTTTTCGCACACGATCGCCAATCAATTTTTGTACAAATTTCCTTCAGATCCGCGTGAATCAACGAATTCCGAAGAAATAGCTAAACTAATTGATCCGGAATCTCGCAATGCGTTGAGCACCTCTGCTTTCACGCAGTCGCCAAACCCTCCCGTGCGAAACTTTCACTCTCTATTGCGTACGCAACTTTCACGCTTCCTCCATTCCGCGAATCAACCTAATCACGACTTCCCCTGTCCCAATGCGAATCAGCCTAATCGTTAATTCCTCGCAATTACGACCTATAATTAAATTTTGCCGCAATCACCAATCCGACCACGTAGACCCTCACGACTTTCTAGCCCAAACATGTCTGCATCCATCAATCCAACAATCGCGAGAACTGGGTCACTCACGCTTAACATCCCGACAATTAAACGGAAGGAAACGAAATAAGAGTATAGAGTTGTTACCTCATTGTTGTCGACAGAGGTGTTGTTCTCGTTGAGCAGCAGTGCGTTCTGCTTGTTGTTGGGTTGCGGGTTGGCTCGAATGTTTTTGTTGTTCTTATTCCGCTGCTGCTCGTTGTTACTCAGGGTCGTGTTTGAATTCGTGGCGACGTCGTCGTCGACGGGCCGCCTCAACCTCCCAACGCTCGCTCTTATCACCCACTACCGCTCTTATCCAGGCTAATTATCGCTATCCTCCTCAAACCTCTCGTTCCAACGCTTCCAAGATATCCTCGCGCGTCCCGCACGCTAGTTAGTTAAAACGCGATCACGATTTTCCATCACAGAGCATTAGCACAAAAAAACCAGCCCAAAGAGCACCACAATCCGGCAGGAAAAAAAACGCACGTTCCAAACCACTTTTTCGAAAAAGGTTCCTCTGCTGGCGTTTGGAAAAAGTTTTAAAATCGGATAACGAGAAACGATAATAAAAAAGGCATATTTTTTCCTACGTACGCTCTCTTTTGTGGGACGAGAATCGTTGGTGTTCTCAAACACACGAAAAAATGAGCGGATTTAACGCATATATGTTGGCGTATCGTGCCACTCACCACAACACCAACATACAACCCTATAATATACATCACTCGTTGGTATAGTGATAAGGGGCGGGTGTGGGGGTGATGAGCATTATAATATTTCTCTCTCTCTCTGTATATCGTGTCGTTTTGGATTCACTGCGCAGAAAATTAATCGATCTCACAGGTTTTTCCTCTCTGCCTCTTTTTTCTTGCGGGCTCGGGCCGTTTCGGACGGGGCTCTACACTACCGTCACCATACTCCATTTTTTATGAACATAAGCACCACGTACACGTATGCACATACATCTACGTATACATTTACGTATGCACTTATCGGAGAAAGTGGTTTGTGTATGTACGCTTTTTGTGCAAAGGTGCGGTCCCCCGTTCCAACTGCTCGAAACTATTTTTTTTGCACAAGTCGGTGCGAGTGCAGTGGTGAGTATTGTGTACGTGATGATGATGATGATCGGAATGATGCACCATTTTTCGGAGCGGACCGAAAGGCTGCTTTCCACGATATATATACGAGAACTGTCCGCGTTCTCATGTACAATGCGTTTTTCGTATTCGTGAGCGATATTACGTATAGTGCGATGAATTACAAGTACATATAAGTTTGTTGGTTGCTCGAGTTCTATATACCGGGGGAAAACATGGGCCGTTTTTGGTTTAGTTCGTCTGCCTCGGTTTTTTATGCTCTTGCTGAGGGGATTCGATTTTTTTATGCGTAAACAATAAAACAGCGTCGCATGCGGTGCGCGGCTTGATACGGGAATCGGACGTGTGTGTGCTGTTTTTTTTTGCAACGATCGTCATGGCATCTTTGAGTGGTGCACTCTAGTAATTCGGGTTTGCTCTTGTTTTCTCTCGGTTTTTTCTACGGGGAAGGATGTCGGGGTGTTTGGGGAGGACTTTGTCTATTGGATGCGATACACGTTGGCGTGGGTTTAGTTGGTGGATTACTTTATTGTGTTTATATGGCGTTACAAACTCGGGTGTTTAATACTGTTAGTTGGGTTATTACTTGGAGCGTTTCATTCACGACCGAGAAGGTGCATTTACGTGGATGCACTTTCTCGCTCATGATCACGTTGCTCCGTATTAAATTCACGTCAATGCACGTTCTATACGATCAAGACATTAATGTTATTAGACAAGTATTTTTTTTTGGTATTTACGTGGTCAAGGCACCAAACTTTGTTAGCAAACTTCACGAGGAAGAGGACACGGCCCTGTTGTGAGTGTGGTACACAATGTCCGAGTTGTCGGCGTGGTTGTTGCTCCGGTTGGAGGACGGGAGGTTGATCCGCTTTTGCCAGTGGTGGGTCCAGTACAGTTCGGACGGGTCGCGTTCCCTCGCGTACACTCCTCCGGCGCCTGGGGGGCCGCCTCCGATCGACGAGGAGGAGCGGTACGACGAGTTCGACCAGCGGGAGTACCTGCACACGCGCATGCAGAATAGCAGCGAGACTACCAGCGAGATGAAGCCCACGATCAGGAACAGCAGGCCGCACCACCTAACGGGAATCATCAAGTCGGTTAAATTACAAATTTGTGTTCAAATTTGATATAAATTTGCAAATTTGTTCGACTCGATTTTACCAGACAAAGGGCGGATCAGTTAGCTGGAGCACGACGGAGAAGCCGAGCGTGACGAGCAGCAATCCAAGGTTGACGAGCAGGAGTATGCAGCACACCCCTTTGCTGTCCGGGCAACACGGGTTCGGAGCGCTCATCGTCTCGATGACGACCCCTCCCTTTGTCTTCGACTTTGACTTGGACACTGAAGAGTACTCGCTCGGCGTCCTCATCGCGTTCGTCGACCTCACCATCGAGATCGGTGTGATCGGACGGGTGGTTGTCGGTTGCCTGGACACCCGTGGGGGTGGGGGTGGAGGTGGGCCTGAGGCTTGAGAGCGGAATTGGTCATGGTGGTGGTTGGTGCTCACGCCTGGGTACGTCGAGTCGATGTAGATTTCTGAGGTCGTGTCGTCGTAGTAGTCGTCTTGGTGATTTTGGGGTCGGTGCTGGTGCGGGATCGTGGACGGGGGGCCTCCCACTCGGGGGGAATTGTACTGGTCGTAGTTGTTGTACATTGCTTCTCGTGGAATTCGTTTGCGAGACTGAGAAGCTGCTGTACGTCGCTGTGTTCCTTATTTAACGCAGGGGTGGGCAGGTGGAGGGGTAACGGTACAACTGCGTGAAAGGGAACGTGGAGATTTGGGTTAAACGTTAGGGATCAAGTTAAACCAGAGTTGAATAGTGATTACGGTGTTAAACAGCTTTCAAACACGAACGCACTAAAGTTAATTTTTAACTCAAAGGATTGGGAAATTGCAAAATAAGGTTTAAAAAATACTGCTTTATAGTGAAGAATATTGTTCGCCAATTATAACGCAAAAATACTACGATGTTGTATGCACTGGGTAGCTTGCTGATGAACTCGGAGTTAATTCAACTCGGAGTGACGAGTGTACCGTGCCCATCCCTGCATTGTAAACATGAGAGGAGTGCGAGCAGATTGCAACACACCTGTGCGAGGGACAAAAAAGAGAATGACGAGATTTCCTGTTGAGTGGGTTTGGATCGAGTGGCATTGTTGAACCCTTTTTTGGATTGTTGCGAAGGTTGTTGCGACATTCCTTTTTTTCGCTACATTCACTTTGCATCTGCACTCTTACTAGTTACTACGACTACATAATATGTACCTGTCCGCATTCTGCCCCGCTTTGTTACCCACCCACGCGAGCAACTCGTCTCGGATCGCCCCGTCCGTATCGCGCCCTGTTCAAACGGTCCAGTTTATCCACAATATATCTCGTAAAAAACCACAACACGGAGGAGTAGAGTGCACTTAATCGTCGAGTCACCATGTCATCCGGGAGGTACGGAGGAGGGAGTGGAGGGGTTGGAGGCATTGCTGGGCAGCTCAAGTCGATGAGCATCAGCGGGGACCCTGCTGCCAGCAACCGAGCGAGTCCTATTTACGAGAACCTCGCGAGCGTCGTTAGCAAATCCGCACAGGTCATTAGTCATTTGCCACCTCAGGTGGTGACTTCAAGCAACAGTCAAGTGGTTCAAGTCGGTCCGATTTACGAGAACCTCGAGAACTTGAGGAGCAACCGGGTGAACGCGAGCAGTTCCACGACGGCGACTGCGACGAGCACTCCAGTGCCTTCGATAGTGAAGCAGACTTCCGTCGGGGTGGTTGGGAGGCTTGGCAACCAAGCCAATCAGCGTGGCGCGAATGTGCAGACATCGTCAACGACGTCTCCCCCGAACCCCACGTCGGTGATCCCGAAAATGCGGTTGAAGAAGCCGGAGGGGCCGACAGAAGCGGAGAAGAAGCTCGACGAGCTCACGCGCCAGATTGAGGAGGAGTTTGCGAAGCAAGAGTCGTCAGGGGCTTACCTGGGGATCTGCGCGTGTTGTAAGGAGCGCGTGAGCCAGGCTTCGAGCGCGTGCCAGGCCATGGGGAATCTGTACCACACGAGCTGCTTCGTGTGCGTCAGTTGCGGGCGCACGCTCAGGGGGAAGGCGTTCTACAACGTCAACGGGAAGGTGTACTGCGAGGAGGACTACCTCTACTTTGGGTTTCAGCAGACTGCAGAGCGGTGCACCATCTGCGGGCATCTGATCATGGAGACGGTTAGGAGCGTACTACATTTTTTTTAGCTAGTTAGAATTCTCGTCGCCATGGTTACGATAATCAATCTCGGTACTTGTGTTAGATCCTGCAAGCGATGGGCAAGCCGTACCACCCGGGCTGCTTCCGGTGCTCGGTGTGCAACGAGTGCCTCGACGGAGTCCCGTTCACCGTCGACATGGACAACAAGATCTACTGCGTCAACGACTACCACGCCCTCTTTGCTCCGATCTGCGCTGCGTGCCGCAAGCCCATCACGCCGATCGAGGGGACCGAGGAGACTGTCCGCGTCGTGTCCATGGAACGAGACTTTCACGTCGACTGCTACTGCTGCGAGGTGGCGACTCTTATTAAATCAAATTTATACGCGATTCGATAATATAATCAAATTTATAATCAAATTTATAATCTAATTTGTTGGCATTTGTCTGCCCAGGACTGCGGAATGCAACTAACGGATGAGCAAGACAAGCGCTGCTACCCGCTGGACTCGCACTTGCTCTGCCGTGCCTGCCACGTGAACCGACTCCGCGTCATGTCCGTGTCGAGCCTGAGTCACCATGGGAGCGTGTCGTCTCCCGTGCCCATTCAAGCCAACACGATCACGTCGTTTAATGACATCTATTATCCCACCAATTCGTCATGAACAATATCTAATTTGATACGAATTTGCTACAAATTTGCTACGAATTTGCTACGAATCTGCTCCGAATCTGCTCCAATTTGCCTCAACGCGTTCATCGCCTCATTCCAGACACGCGAGTGTTTTTTGTACATACACGAGTTTATTTTTACTGTAAATTTGTAACAATACATATTTTCCATAACAGATAATAAAACTTAAGTTTATTAAAAAAGAAAGAACTTTAATGCTAGCGAACAACTATTTGGGATCTAACTTTGACCGCTTCTTCGCGATCGCCTCTTCCACGGCTTTGAGTTGCTTGAGGAGCTCTTCTCGTCGGTTCGATGAGGGCTTCGAACCGTCTGGGTGGAGGAGCGAGACGTCCTCTTCGGGGGTTCCTGGGATCGGGGTCGACGTGCTCGTCTGGTCCATCGGGAGGGGGGCTATAACAAGCAATTCAATTATTAAATCACACCAATTTGTGAGAATTTTAAGCACAAATGTGCGACTGTTGATTAGCCAACTCACCTTGATTATTGTCGAGCGGAAACTCGTGTTCCTCGTCACCCCCGCCCAAGCGCTCGATGACGTGCTTGTTCTCCACCCGTCGCGGCACGTTCTTCAGCGTGAGCTTGATCTGACTCTTGTTTTGCTGCTTCGGTTTGTTAGCGTAGGAAGGCCGTTGTGTCGGAGCCACCTGAGGTGGTGCCGTTCTCGTTGGTCGTCGACCTCCGCCTGATGATGACGACCCTACTGACGAGCCTGACCGCGTTCTTCGCCGCAGAGGGCGAGGGGATGAGGGGGGTGACGCGGGTGGGGCTTGGTGGTGCAGGGGTGGCGACGCTGGGGGTGGTTGCTGTTGCTGCGGTTTTCGGGCTGAAGATCAAACAAACGAATTAAAATATTATTATTATTATTATCATTGTACTTTGGGATGTCTTGGTCGTGCGTTTCAATTTGCCCCGCGCCGTCTCAAAGTGCCCCGAAAGTGTGTCACATAGCCCCAGAAAGCACTCCGGGGCACACATGAGAGTCACACTGAAACGAATTGGTGTGTAGTAAAATTCGTATAAAATTAGACTGACCCCCACTGCCCCTCGACCTGGACCGCGACCTGGAGCTCGAGCTGAACGAGCTGCTCCTGGAGCTCCTCGAGTTTCGCTCGCGCTTCCTCTTGAACGCCTGCTCGTTCTCGTCCCCACTGCTCTTTGACCTGGACCTCGAGTTGTACGACCGCCTCGACCTCGGACTGCTGTTGTTCCCCCTGTCGTCATGGTCACTGGAGTAGTCCCGCTTGTACCGAGTCTTGTTGACGTTGCCACCTCGTCGTGGATTCAGAGAAGCGTTCGCGGTGTTTTGTGATGTTGAGAGGTTAGACGGTGACCCTGGTGACGGAGACGACCCCGTCGGCGAGGGGATCGGAGTCTTGTTCTCTGGGGAGGATGGGGGCGGCAGCGGTTGTTGCTGGGATTGCTGCTGAAGGATTATGTTGCGAGCGTCTTGCAGCGGCAGCGACGGGGCGCCGTTGTTGTGGTGGAGGTCACGTTCCCGGCTGTACCACAAGTAGTAACATTTCGGTTTTTTATCAATTATCAAATCACAACCGTCACCATGGATCACTAGCACGCGTGGATATAATATTGAATATTATTAAGTGTATTTACACAAGCCCCGAAGGTCTTCCGTCAGGAGCGTTAAAGTACCGCGTGGGTCTGCCTCCAGGCTGTTGAGGTGGAGGTGCTCGTCTGTACGGACCTCCTCCAGCTGGACCTCCCCACCTCGTCTGTCTGTGCTCTGCGGGTGGAGGACCTTGCGGGGAGCCTCCTCCAAAGTGGTGGTGAGGCAACGGTGGGGCGATGCGGACTAAATCAAATTGGTTATGATAATTAATCGCAATTCGCCAAATAATTCTTCACATTTTAATGAAAAAGATGTTAAAATAGTCTCACCCGGCTTGGGCCCGCCACTCTCGTCAGCTCCACCCCCGCCCCGCTCCATCTCCCTCGGAGGCGCCTTCCTCACAAACATGCGAGGCGACCTCGAACTACTCGAACTAGAACTCCTCGACCTGGAACTCGACCTCCCACCACCACGCCGCGCAGCCCCGCGGTTCTGCTGCTGCCTCCCACCACTCTTCGACCTGGACCTGCTCGTGCTCTCACTCGACCGCGTGATAGTCCTCCGTCTCGTCCTCCTCCCACCCCTCGAAACACCACCTCCACTCGTCCCAGACGCAGACTCTGAATCCGTGCGCTTCCGCTTCCTCGATCGTCTGGAAGAGTCGTCGTCCTCAGAGTCCCGTTGGCTGTAGTACCGTGACCTCCGACGTCTGTTACTGTTGCTGCTGCTGTGACGACGACGGCGACGATTACCTCGGCGGGATGATTTACTACTGCCTCCGCTGGACGAGCTCGAGGAAGATGCGCTGGAGGATGAGCGCGACGAAGACTTGCGTTTCTTTGGCGATGGTGAGCGAGGGACGCCACGACCTCCTCCTGCGGGGCCCAGTTTCGGGACGAGGCGGGTCCGACCGAATGAGTCCACTCTGGAATACACAGTGTTAATTACTTGATTGGCAATTGAATTACCACGAGTTTGAATGTTGGCAAAGACATTGACCCGCACCTCTGCACATGCCCACCCCCTCTCCCCATCATCATGTCGATCTCAATCTTCCTCAACTCCGACTCCCTGACCATCCTCCGCGGCGGAGGCGATCCCTCCTGACCACCCCCGATGCCACTCCCCCCGCGCGGAGTTTTGATCCTGTGCACCCGCTCCCGCACGAAATCCGGGTCGATCTTGTTCCGAACAAAGTGAGCCGGGGCTCCGTGGTGACTTGACGGTTGCTGTGGGGGGCGGGACGTCACGAGCCCGTCGTCGTCGTCAAGCAACCCGTAGTCCGGGTCGTCCAGGGCGCTGCAAATCGGAAAAATAGAACGTCACACAAACACGCACGAAAATTATGAAATCGGAAAAATTGAACGTCAATCACGCACGAAAAAAATAAAAACCAAACAAAAATAAACCCGCTCACTCGATCTTGTTAGAAATCTCGGGTTTCCTGACGTAGTAGTCGTTGTTCTCCTTGTCAATCTCCTCGTCGCCAGCGAGGCTCAAATTGATCTTCTTCTCCTCAAAGTCGACGTCAGTCTCCTTCCGCTTCGCACTCGCTTTGATAATCTCTTTAGCATGCCTCAGCCCGCGTTCCCAAGCCGACTCCGGGACGGGCGGAGGACCCCCGCCTTGGTGGTGATGGTGACCGTGGTGCATCCTGTCGTGTGGGGGACCCATCGGGCCGGGACCCAGAAGTGGGAGCTTCATCGACGGAGGCGGGTTCGGGGGCAGTGTCGGCTCGAACATGCTGTAGAGCCCCTTGTCTGTCACGCCTGGGTGCAGGAACCTGCGAACCAACAATTACGGGTTAAAATGAATTTTAAGAATCAAAATATCACACAAAAGAGTACGATCGAGTTAACCTGCAATTGTTCCCCCAAGTGCACTGCCCCTTGTTGAAG